>JALBYD010000028.1:0-240480 GCA_023212685.1 Pseudozyma pruni
TAATGGACCCATTGAGGTTGTCAGATGTCGAAAGTTGCATATTTGTTTTGACCTCTGACCAGACAGTCATATAACCCGTGTTTGCATCCTCCCATTCATCAAGTGCGCGGTCGTGTGCTTCCTGCGCACTTGCGGTGCGCGCCTTGATGCCTGACTCCTGCGCATTACTGGGACGCACGTACGTCCCCTGCAAAGCAAGCCAAACCTTTCTTCCCTTGCGCATGAGCACATAGCGCATCTGCTCTGCCCACTCAAAGTACCCATCGCCACTGCGCAGCTCTGGCAGCTTGATCTTGAAGTCCCCGCTGGATTCCATCTTGAAGTGCGTAAGTGCGTAAGTGTGTAGGTGCGTGGTCTTGAAGTGTCGAGTAGTGTGCGCGCGCAGTTGGGCTCATAACCTGTTGCGCTTCTTGATGCGCGTTGAAGAAAAGTATGAAAGTTAGGATTTCTGGGGGGTTCACCCGGCCGGGAACTGCCTGGTTTTATACCCGTGATCTGGCTGGGATACAAAATTTTTCGGTCTAGTCGTTATGCGCGTTCCTGCAACAAGTGTCCCCGTGAAAAGTATCAAACGCTGTATATTTTCTCTTTTTTTTTTTCCCTTTTTTTCCCTTTTTCCTTTTCTTTCCTTCCTTCTCTGATATAGCCTCTCCTATTGCCGCCTTTTTCATTAGAATAGATACCCGTGATAACAATGAGGTCACACCAGTCCGTTGTTCCCTCAAGTCTCAAAGGTACGCACATGCATCCGTACATTGTGTGCAGTCGGCATCAACTGACGATGTCAGCAGCAGGCGAGCATGAAGAAAAGCCATATTGTTGTACCAATGATTCGACGTTCTTTGTGGACTACCGTCGTGACGGGCTCGACTTGATGGCAAGCGACAATTCGTCAATGGACGCGTGGCCGGTGGATGCGCCTGTGTGCGAAGCAAGCTTAGAAGTGAAGAGCTCGGATCCTGCAGCGAGGGCGTCGATGAAGAGCGGAAGTCTTGTGCCACCATCTGCGCCCAGTGTCGGCTCGCGGGTACGAATGGCGTCGAGCTCGTCGCCAAAGTCGTCAGCGACTGCTTTGAGCCACAGCGAGCGGAATGCCTGTTGTCGGCGCTCCTTCTGCGCCTGTGTTTGCTGCGATGCGGGTTTGTCGTTGGCTTTCGAGGTGCTCTTTGCCGAGGGTGAGGATGTCTTGACGTCGACGATGCGCTGCAGATGGACAGGAAGCTGGGGTTTTGGAGGTTCGAGTGACTCGAGTATGAGCCTTTGAGAGTCGCTTTGCCTCTTTTGAGGTTTTGTGCGGGATGCGTGCGGATCTGGCTCTGGTGTGAGGCGGAACACGTGCCTCTTTCTGCCCAAGGAAGAGGAGGGCTCGGCGGAGTCAGCACCAGCTGTGGCACGACGCCTAGAGCCGCTTCGACGTGTTGTGGACTGGTCGGAGTCATCAGAGTCAGAGTCGGATGACGACGAGGAGGAGGATGACGATGAAGATGAAGACGCGGACGAGGACGAGGAAGAAGCCGAAGATGATGATGACGATGAAGAGGCGGAGGAAGGTGAGGAAGAAGATGACGACGAGGAGGAAGAAGACGCGCGACGTCTGCGCAGCCTTTTTGCCGGCTGCGCTTGTTGCTTCTGCTGCTGCAACTCGATCTCGGATTCGCTGTCGCTCGAAGATGAAGAAGATGAAGAGTCGTTATCGGAGGATACGCCGAGTGTCCTTGTCTTTCTCTGACGTCGTCGACGGGGAGCGGCGGATGCGTTGCCGCCTTTGCGCTTTGCTGCGGCCATGTTGCGTATGTGTGGAGCTGCTTGAGGCTCTTGCTGAGTGTGCGTAAGGGGCTAGATGGCGCACAAGCCAGGTGGTGCAGAGTGGCTCGATGGACGGTTAACGAGTATCGAGCAGGTAGCAAGAGAAACTTTTTTTGGGCAATGCGAAAGGGTTCACGCATGTCCGAGATCCGGAGAGCAGACTTCTCGTGCGGATTTGGCAACGCGTCTCGAGAACTCGCGGTGAAGAGATTCATTTACGCGACGGACGTGTAAATGAGGTTCGCGTCCAACCAATGCTTTTTGGGCGCGCAGAGCTGCGTGCGAGTGTGTGTGTGTTGATTGTGTTTCGAAAAGGGCCGCGCCAACTTGGACAAAAAAGCTTGCAACGGAGCGAGGCAGTCCAGCAGTCAGCCCAGACCAAGAAGAAGCGCAGCGCAACCAACACATCTTTCGCTCCTCGCCGGGTGTGCGTCTCTGCCGGACAAGACCCAATTGTTCACCCTCGTCTACATTCTAGACCTACACTTCCATCGTCAGCCGCCCTACCTGCCAAAGCTTCACCATCTCACCGTGTGCTATCACAATTGCCCATCATGGTACGTATCCGTCGTGCTGTCCGCTCTCCAAAGCTTTCGTTGGCACTGAGACTGACCCCAGATCACGTCACCTTCCACCATGACAGGCCGAGTCCCAGAACAACGCAAATCGCAAGCGTCGTCGCTCGCAGCAGCTTCAGCAGCGAGACGATCCCTTCGACGCCTCGTCGCCCTTGCCAGGCCCATCAACAGCCACAACACCCGCCGGTCGATCGTCGCCGACTCCTTCCTCGCTACCGCCATCGAGTCCTCCTGCCGCATTCTCCGACTTCACAGATGGCGAACTCGATGGTGCAGACGTAGTCGACGAGGAGCAAGAGGCGAGACAGCTCGGAGACCACTTCCAAGCCAACGCTGACTCGGACGACGAAGGCGAAGATCTCTTTGGCGAGAACATGGACAACGACTATACCGAAAATGCAGCACTAGACCGATACGACGCCGCGCTCGGCCTTGACGACGAAAACCAATACGATCAGATGGACGCCAATGCACGTCGCCTTGCCGAGCTTCGCATGGGACGCCGTGATCGGGCGGAAGCTGCGAACCGTGGTAGCCGTTCGCGCGCTCCCGAATTCCTTCACAGTGACGATGGCGCCAGCGATGCCGATGATGGTGTTGCCATCCTCAACCGTCGCAGACGTCGCCACTACGACGAGGCGGCGGCTGGTGCCGACGGCGCTGCGTTCGCGGATGACTTGCCCCTGGAGCAGCTCGGTGATGTCAAGACCGACAGCATTGCCAGCTGGGTCGCCACTGAAAACGTGCGCCGAGCCATCGTCCGCGAGTTCCGCAACTTCCTTGTCACCTACGTCGACGAGAATGGTGTCAGTGTTTACGGTCAACGCATCAAGACACTCGGTGAGACCAATGCAGAATCGCTCGAGGTCTCCTTCCTTCACCTGGTCGACTCGAAGGCCATCCTCGCCTACTTCCTGGCCAACTCGCCTGCCAGCATGCTCCCCATTTTCGACGAAGTAGCTTTTGACGTCATCATGCTCTATTACCCCTCGTACGATCGCATCCATTCCGAGGTGCATGTTCGTATCGCAGACCTGCCCACCTCTTCCACCTTGCGAGACCTGCGCCAAGGTCACCTCAACTCGCTCGTTCGTGTCAGTGGTGTCGTGACCCGCCGCAGCGGTGTATTCCCGCAGCTCAAGTATGTCAAATTTGATTGTCTCCGCTGTGGTGCTGTCCTCGGTCCCTTCTGGCAAGATGCCAACCAGGAGATCAAGCTCAGCTACTGCTCCAACTGCGAGCAGCGCGGTCCTTTCCGCATCAACTCGGAGCAGACCGTCTACCGCAACTACCAGAAGATGACGCTGCAAGAGTCGCCCGGCAGCGTGCCTCCTGGCCGTCTGCCTCGTCACCGAGAGGTCATTTTGCTCTGGGATCTCATCGACTCGGCCAAGCCAGGCGAGGAAGTCGAAATCACCGGCGTCTACCGCAACAACTTCGACGCATCTCTCAACACCAAGAATGGCTTCCCTGTCTTTGCTACTGTGCTAGAGGCCAACCACGTCGCCAAGCGCGACGACGCCTACTCGGCCTTCCGTCTCACCGAGGAAGACGAGCGACAGATCAAGGCGCTGGCCAAGGATGAGCGCATTGGCAAGCGCATCATCAAGAGTATCGCACCTTCCATCTACGGCCACGAAGACATCAAGACCGCCATCGCGCTCAGCTTGTTCGGCGGTGTACCCAAGGACATTGGCGGAAAGCACCGCATCCGTGGTGATATCAATGTCCTTCTGCTAGGTGACCCCGGTACCGCCAAGTCGCAGTTCCTCAAGTACGTCGAGAAGACCGCATCGCGAGCCGTCTTCACCACCGGTCAGGGAGCTTCCGCCGTCGGTCTCACAGCTTCGGTGCGCAAGGACCCCGTGACGCGCGAATGGACGCTCGAAGGAGGAGCGCTCGTGCTGGCTGACAAGGGTGTCTGTCTGATCGACGAGTTTGACAAGATGAACGACGCCGACCGAACCTCGATCCACGAAGCCATGGAGCAGCAGCAGATCAGTATCTCCAAGGCCGGTATCGTCACCACGCTGCAGGCTCGATGTGCTATTGTCGCCGCAGCCAATCCGATCCGTGGCCGATACAACCCCACGATTCCTTTCAACCAGAACGTCGAGCTGACCGAGCCCATCCTGTCGCGTTTCGACGCGCTGTGCGTGGTCAAAGACACCGTCGATCCGGTCAAGGACGATATGCTCGCTCGCTTCGTCGTCGGTTCGCATCTGCGATCGCACCCTAAGTTTGACGACGAGACCGATGAGCAGCTGGTCGCCACATCGCTCGACGCCGACATCCTGCCTCAGGAGCTGCTCAAGAAGTACATCATGTATGCACGAGACCATGTTCGCCCTTCGCTCAACGCGCTCGACCAGGACCGCATCTCGCGTCTGTACGCCGATCTGCGTCGCGAGTCGATCTCGACGGGCAGCTTCCCCATCACGGTGCGTCATCTGGAGAGCATGATCCGCATGGCCGAGGCGTCGGCCAAGATGCACCTGCGCGACTACGTTCGCACGGACGACATTGACGTTGCCATTCGCGCCACGGTCGAGTCGTTCGTCTCGGCGCAGAAGATGAGCGTCAAGAAGACCCTCGAGCGCGGTTTCCGCAAGTATCTGCACCAGAGTCGCGACCATGACGAGCTTCTGTCGTTCATCCTAGGCTCAATTGTCAAGGACCGCATGCGCTTCGTCCAGTTGTCGAACGGCGCCCGTCGGGGCGGTGCAGCTCAATCGAGCACCGTGGTGACCGTGCCTGTCTCGGAGCTCGAAACGCGTGCCAAGGAGGTGGACGTGTTTGACATTCGCCCTTACCTCGCGTCCAAGCTGTTCCACGCCAACGGGTACACTTTCAACGCGGCCGACAGGTCGATCACCAAGACATTCGGTGCTGGGCGTGCTGGGATCGCTGGGGTGTCCGGTGCTGGCGCAGCGATAGTAGCCTAGTTTCCTCCTCGATTCCTTTGCGTTGCTCCGTCTTTGTTCGATACCATTCATGTGCGATCCCTAGGTCATCTCAGTGTTACCGTTTCCCGTTCTCATGTGTCCGCTTCACCGAAAATCGAAAGTGATAGTTCTAGCATAGCTCTGTGGATTTCTAGTGCGACCGCATCACGTGAGCTGCAGCAGGTGGAGCTTGGCACGTGGCGGGTGAAGTCTCACTTGGATCGCTTGTAGACCTTGTCGAGGAAGGAGCGGAAGACTTCGCGACGCAAGCCCTGCGACTCGGGAAGGTTGTTGATGAGCGTGTTGATCTGCTCGTACGATTCGGCCTCGTAGTTGGCAAAGCGGCCCTGCAAGTCGATGTTGGGCTGGTTGAAAACATCCTTGACGCACTTCTCGCATTCTGGGTCCTTTCTGCCGTAGTTCTCATCGAGGATTTGTCGCTGTTCGGGCGTGGCGTTCTGCAGAGCGACGTTGATGTTCCAGGAGCACTTGTTGTCAAAGATGTCGGTGCCGATCTTGCCAATCTGCTCGGGGGTACCGTAGCAGTCGAGGAAGTCGTCTTGCACCTGGAAGTACTCCCCCATGGGCAGCAAGATGTCGAGCGCCTGCTTGTAGAGCGATTCGTCGGTGACGCCGGCCATGCGCATGGCGAGGGCGACGGGGAGGTAGAACGAGTAGAAGGCGGTCTTGTAGACGACGATGAGGTGGTGCTTTTGCAGCGAGAACTTGGAGAGGTCGACCGAGTCTTCGGGAGCGGTGATGAGATCGATGAGCTGACCGAGTTCGGTCTGGAAGGTGACGTCGTGGAAGAGTTCGAGGAGCATGCCGTAGTAGGGATCGGAGCGGAAGTGCTTCTTGAGCAAAAAGTAGATGGCGGCTTCGAGCATGAAAGCATCGTTGATGGCAATGTTGCCGACGCCTTCGACTCGGTACCAGCAAGGGTGACCTCGACGGGTGACACTAGCATCCATCATGTCGTCCGCAACAAGGAAATAGGCTTGAAGAAGCTCGATGCACCAACCGAGGATCGCAGCCTTGAGGTATTCGGGCTCGGTGAGCTGGCGTGAGAGCTTGCCAGTGGTCGCATCTGTGCAGAGGAGGATCTCGACGGTGTCCACCACCGACAGACCGCGGTTGAGCTTGCCGCCTGGTGTGTTGTAGTCGAGGTTGCGACGGAACCACTCGATAGCCTCGGCGGGCATGTTCTCGGATGCAAGGTAGGCGGTGAGTTCCTCGACCAAGAGAGGGAAAACGGCCTCGAACCGCTTGCGCTTCTGCACCTTGAGCTGGGCCTTGTCGGCCAAAGCGTGAGCGTCGGTAGCGGCAGCGGACATGTTGACGATGAATTCGATGTCGCGATCAGTGATGGATGGTGAGAAGAAAGGCAAAGACGGACGCTGGCTCGCGTGTTGCACTTTTGGGCGTGTTGGCCGCTTTCTTCCAAAGTGGACTGCTCTCCCTTTCTTGACTGCAGCCGCCCGCGATTCGCGTTTCGCCGTCTCCTTTTTGGCTCTTGTTAAGTCGATGCTCTTGCGGCGATGGAAGAAAAGCGCCAAATGGCTGAGTCGGCGCATTTCAGGATTCGCACTGACGCGATTCGAGCGAGACCAACACTTCGAAGAGACGCTCCACCATCTCGACCTCGTTGCTCTCTTTCCAGATCGCTTGAGCAGGCTCGAGGTGACAACGACGACGACGTTGCTGTCAGCTTGCGGCTCTTTGCTGCAGCATGTCGTCCCCTCACGTCCTCTACCATTGCCCCTGCGATCAGGCATCGGCAAGCACAACGGCTTCGACATCACGGTCCTCCTCCTCACTCGCATCGCCGCCGCCAGGCTTACCCGCCTACTCTCCCGCCTCCCGCTACAGCTTTCATCCTCTCGACTCGCTCTACTTCTGCGACGAATGCGACAAGATCAGGTGCAATCGCTGCGTCACGGTCGACATCTCGAGCTACTATTGTCCCAACTGTCTCTTCGAGGTTCCCGGTGCCAGCGTCAAGGCCGAAAAGAATCGCTGCGCACGAAACTGCTTCGAATGTCCTTGCTGTCAGCACACGCTCTCGGTCCTGGCATCGGATCTCAACTCAGAGACTGCCCGTACCAGCGACCCTGCAGACCCGGCCGCTAGTCAGGGCGAGCCACCTTATTATCTCGGTTGCTCCTTTTGTCGCTGGGACTCCAAATCCGTCGGTCTCGTCTTCGAAAAGCCAACTGGACTCAGCTTGCAGCTGCAGCGCAGCGAGGACAATGCTGCCGATGTGCTCGAATTTGACCGACTCAAAGACCACTTCGACCCCTATCTCAAGGCGCAGACGCAAGCAGCCATCCTTTCGGCCGCTATCGGATCTTCTGGCTCCTCTACAGCACGCAAACGACCCACTTCGACGGCGTCTGCAGCATCAGCGTCGTCATCAAATCCAACAACATCGAGTCGAAGCGCCAGAGCCACAGCAGCGCGGAACGCTGCGACCGCTGCACTTCAGTCGTCCAAGCTGCTGCGCGATCTTCCGCACCTGTCGCATTCCAAGCATCTAGGCGCTAACGCGCTTGCCAGTTCACCGCGCTCAGCCCCCATCGAGCCAGACGAACTCAAACGATATCGAGCGCTCAATCCATGGCAGCCATCAGCAGATAGTCGCAACGCTTCCGGTTCGCAATCAAGCTCGAGTATGGGCGTAGTTGCAAAGCGCGAGAAGCACCGCAGAGATTACGTTGCACGCCTCCAGTCCCACCCCGGCCAGCCCTTCGCATCGCTCGATGTCAAGATCTCGACATTGCAGCAACGCTGGTCTGCCATCTCGATAGCGGATCAACCGGTCCGTGCTGCAGAGCTGCGTCCGACGCGCGTCCCGCTCAAGTCCAAGCTATCGAAACGATGCCCTGCTTGCCGCCACATTGTCGTCAAACCCGACATCAAGGCCGCTTCCAATCGCTTCAAGATCAAGTTGGTCGCCCTCAACTTCCTCCCCGAGATCCAGATCGGTCTTGCGCCCCAACAGCCGTACCTCGACCCGCTCCGATTCCGATCGGTAGGAGCTGCCGGCTCAGGTCTGACAGGATCCGGTACAGCAACAAGTACCTTGCGACGCAGACCCCCTTCTACACTCGTTTCCGGGACAGATTCGTTCGGTACAGCCTCGTCGCTCATGACAACCGCGCAGGATGTCGACGTGGATCGACTGCTCGCCGGAGAGACCTACAGCTTCCAAATCTCCGTCGCTAACCCGTTGGACGATGCGATCCAGGTCGACATGAGTTTCGTCCGCTTTGCATTGCCGTCTCACCTCGATGCGTCGGCTGACGGCGGCGATCCGACAGTGCATCCGCTCCCGCAAACCAAGTATATCTTCTCGTCCAAGACTGATGATCAAGACTCGACGCTGGCTTCCAGCCAAATTAGCGGAGGCGAGCAGTCGGCTCGACCATCCAAGCGCGGCCGATTGGGATGGCAGGTGTACCCATCCGCAACGAGCATCCCACTGAATGCATTCAACGAAGTGTGGGATCTCGAAGAGGCCGAAGACCTCTACAATTCCAAAAAAGAGGACGACACCAGTCGGCAAGAGAGCGCGGATGCGGCGCAGCGTCGTCATGCTGTCAAGACCGCGACCGTACGCAGGTCAGAGACTGCCGGCTCAACAGAAGAGACCGCATGGGTGATCGAAGAGGAGGAAGGTGGCGAGGACGACGAGGACGTCAGTGAGGAAGAGATCGCCTTTTCGGACATTGGCGAAGAGGAGGCAGACGGGGACAAGGAGAGCAACATCGCACGCCGCAACGAACGGACAGCTCGTCGCAGAGAACAGCGCCAGAAACCTCGATCGCAGCTTTTCTCTAGCAGCAGCGCACAACGAAAACCCTTCGTTCAGAAGGGGCATACCACCACCTTCTACCTCGACCTTGCCGTCTCAGCCAGGGACCCGCCGAGAGCCGGTCCCCTCGAGCTGGCGATGCATGTCACTTACACGTACACTGCCAACGGCACCCAACAAGGCGAGCAGGCATCGACCGCGCGGGGCAAAGATTTCTCCTTCTGGACTTCTGTCCGGCTTGGCACTGTCGTAGCCGGCAACCAGCTTTGATGAATGGATGTCGACGCTACCCTCGTTCTCATCTGACCTTTGCAATCAAGTTGTGATACCCGTTGATCCTAGTTGTCCCCTCGCTGTGTTATTCGCAGCGTAATGGAACTGATTCGCTAGAAGACACGAGTGAGCTTTTGTAACCCGCTGCAGTATCGAGCATGTCAATAGCCTTCCAAATCGAGTGCCTCTAAGGCGAGGTCGTCCTCCTCCTCCTCCTCCTCCTCCTCCTCCTCCTCCTCCTCCTCTTCCTCCTCTTCCTCCTCTTCCTCCTCTTCCTCCTCCTCCTCCGCCTCTTCTTCTTCTTCCTCGGCCTCCTCCTCGGACTCGGATTCGTCCATCTGCGACTCTGCCCCCTCCCGCTCTTCGTCGTCGCTGGCGTCCTCCGTTCCGTTCTTTCGTCTGTGCGCTTGAGAGGGATACTCCTCTTCGTCCGCCTCGTACGAGGTCGGCGAGGTCACCATGTCGTCCGAGTGCTGCTCTTGCGAGTCGGCGGAGCTGCCGACACTGACCACGCTCTCCCGTCGTCGCTCCTTCTTGCTCGATGGGTCGTCGTCTTTGCGAGCTCGACCCTGACCCGTGGCAGCCGCATTATCTCTGGAAGACCCCGCACCGGTGCCGGCAACCCCAACACTCCGCAAAGCCGTTGCCGGCGCAAACGCATTTGTCTTGGTGGGCGTTTGCTCGCCATCCGGCTCATCCAGCATCGGCTGTCTACGTCGCTGCTCCAAAGGCACAACAATCCTCGCTGAACCTGGATTGGGCGCTGCCAAACGACTCGGACCGACATGCTCCGCCTCATTGTCGGTAATGTCGTCGTCGTGGTGGAAGATGGTGCCCGTGATGCCGATGAAGTTGCTCGAGGTGGTTGGTCTGGCTCTGGGTGTGCTGACGTCGATCTCGTCCGTGTCTGCATCCGTCAATGTGCCGCTGGTGGAGACCGCCTGAGTCGGAGCTGGACCTTGCGTGGGGCTGAACAGCGTGCGATCCCGAGAAGAACAGGTCAAGTGGCTGTCGGAATGGAGATCGGAACGCGGCCGCCGAGTGGGCGATCCATCTAGGTCGTGGACAATGAAGGTCGCGCCGCCGATGTCGTCACTGTGAATTTGGTCCTCGAGGAAGGCTGCCACCGACGGCACCGCACTCGATGATGCCTGCACAGAGGCGGACTGCGGTCCAGGAGCGACGAGTGATGCTGCAAAGTCTCTCGAAGTGATCTCGGATCGTCTCGTGGAGCCTGAGCCGGATCTATCGTCTTCGGATGCTTGAGACGCGGATCTGCTGGAAAGGAGATGCGAGTGGCCCGCTGAAGGTCGACCAGCCCGGCTCGTGGGCCGCGAATGTGGCGGTGTGCGCAAGTTGGAGACGCTGTTGGAGGAGGAAGTGCGCGAGTGGATTTGCAAGGGACGCGAAGGTGTCATCGGACGTTGCGCCGAGAGAGTGACAGCAGAAGCTGCAGAGCTGGAAGGCGGTGTGACAAGGGGCATGGGTGGTAGATCTGAGTCGACATCAAAGTGAAGCTTGAGCGTCGGATGATGGATGGGCAGCTGCCGATGACGGTGAGGATGCGGAGATATTGGTGAATGGGAAGAGGTTCTCGATGCTGTGCCTGTCTGCGTGTCAGACGAGCCATTAAAAGCTTTTGCCTGCGGTCTCGATGAGCTTGCGTCGGCAGAAGTGGCACTTGCCGAGCTGGGACCATGCTGATCATGACCGTTGGCAACGTGTGAGGGATGAGCTGAACCTGCCCAGGCATACGGGTCTGCTAGAACCGAAAGCGGATTTGGTGCAGGCCACAGCCAGCCTGGGATGTGATTGCGTGGAGGCAGCCGTATACCGTCGGGCTGGCCAAACTTGTCGAGGAAGGAAGACAAGTGCGAGGGCACCTCTACCCACTCGGAAGAGTTGGAGTCTCGCAAAGCACGGCCGAGCTCGGCAAGGATAGCGAGATTGGACCAAGCTTGCACCTTGCGCATGCACGCTACGAGTGTGCTCGTGACCTCGACGCCATCGAGGCAGTGGACGTAGATGGGGTGATTGCGTCGATCGAGCAGTATCGAGATTGCCCGAGAAGCGCCCTCACGGGTGAGACCTCCGCTTTCGTCCTTCGGCTTCTCGCAGCGCACGTGAAGCAGCTGTATCCCGGCCTTGGAGACTTGGTCGGCAGAGGCTGTTGTCGCTGAAGGAGATGATGGTGCTGTAGATCGTGATGATGATGACCAGGCTAGGAGAGCTTCGTCGTTGTCGAGGGGTCTCGGCGTGAGGCTGAGGACGGTGCGAAGGTGCAGGCGGGAAAGGAAGTAGAGGTTGCGCGGCTTTGGGTATGCGCCGCGATAGACTGATTCGCGATGATGCGGATGCGCGCGAGGATCAGCCGCGTCGAGGCTCGATTGCAGCTGCCCAGGCTGTGCATCATCGGTGCATGCAAAGGCGACCGTTGAGAAGCGCAGCGGTGGAGTGAGCGGCTTGAGCGACATGTTGGCTCCGGCGCTGTGTGGATCGAACCGTAACAGATGCTTCTTGCTCCTCTAAGGCTGCGTCATTGTTGCTGTTCGAGACAGGATGTGGCGTTGATACGCCTCTTTTGGCCAGACCTCGTCAGCCAAGATGGCTCAGTCCGTGAATGTGATGATTGTGATGGATGAAGGCGAGTGACAAGGTGATCTCAGCCAAGAAGGGTCCGTCCAACTCTGCTTCGGCCATGTGGAGAATTTTCGCGGTTTGTTAGATCACTGCGCCCGCGAGACCAACACTCTTGACGCGAATGAAAGAAACACTTGTCACCTTGTCGCCACGACCAAGAATCGTCGCTGGACCCATCCTCGAGCTGCCTTGTTGGCTACCGCAGCCCCGCTCATCATGCTCTGGCAACGCGGAACAGAAGCTCCCATGGACACCTCGCCACCTGGCCCACCTCCGCGTAAGTGTCGATTCTGATCTGCTAGCCTACAAGATGCTGGGCTCGTTGTTGACGACCTTATTCCGTTCCCTTCCGACTCGGACAGCGAGCATTTTCGAGCGCGATGATTTGCAAGCATTCTCAGCTCAAGCGTCCACATCTCATCTTCCCACAGATATCGACATGACCGACGTCGAGATGTCGAGCCTCACACCGCCGTCTCACAAGGTGGTCAATCTTAGGTCGCACGTCACCGACCAGGCCGACGAGTTGGCAGACGACTCGATGAGTAACGCCGACGGTCTCGCGAACAGCAGCTCCGCAAAGGCAGTCACAGCATCACAGCACGTTCGTCGCAAACGAAGCGTCCTCAGCAGGAAAGGCAAGCGTTTGGCGCATTTGCAGAGCCGTGATCTCGTACCAGCATCTCGAAGTCATCACTCGGCTCACCCGGACGATGACGACGAGGAGCAGAGAAGCGGCTATAGCACGGAGGGAGACGACAGCGAAGATGAAGATGGTGCAGTCAATCAGTCAAGTGGCGCTACACAACGGCGGCTCAAAGGCACGCCGAGTCGCATCGGTTCCATGACCAAATATGCCGTCAACTACATCTTGCCGAACGCAGTATCTCCTTTTCCTCAACAGCTCGCCGCCTCGTCGTCCTCGGTGCACCACATGGACAAGCCAGAGCTTTTGCTGGGCTACGCGCAGCTCATCTTCAACGCCAGCATTCTCTCGACCTTCCTCTACCTGCTCTATCACGTGGTGCGCACCGTGCAAAAAGACGTTGCAGAGAAAGTGCGATCGTATGAAATGGGTACGTCGTGCTCGTCCAGATCCATATCGCTTCTGCAACACAGACTGACTCTTTTGCATCTTTGCAGATACACTCTCCGAGATCACAGCCTGCGCTGCGGCGTACACGGCCAATCGATGCGGGACCGACTTGCAAGCGCCCGCTCTTGCCAACGCGTGCAAGAACTGGGAACGATGTTCTGCGCGCGACCCGGCCGTCGTTGGCACAGCACGCGTCACCGCCGAGACGTTCGCCGACATTCTCAATGGCTTTGTCGACTCAGTGAGCTGGAAGACCATGTTCTTCACGCTCATCTGCTTCTCGATCGTGGTGGGCGCCACCAATTCGTTCCTTTCCTTCTTCCGCATCAAGTCGCGAACACGCACACAAGACTCGGATCGTAGCTCACAGCAGCCACAGCATGCCGCAGCAGGCTATAGCTCTGCCCACGCGGCGACCCATGCGATCGCTGGAGGGTCCGCACAGGACGGTGCACATGCCAGCGGCATCGCACCCTATTATCACCCAAGCTATGCGCCGGCTCCTCAGTATGCATATCCGGCTTGGCAGCAGCTTCCGCCTTCGACGCCCTCGCGCAGACGCGATCGTCAGGTGGCATGATTAGGCATCAACGTTTGAATGGACATGCAATTGCGCTACCAGATACAGTGATGGACGGGCTCGCCGCGAGACTGCTTCGTTTGTGTTTCCAGCTCGAGAGACGTTGTGTCCAGGAAGAGGCTGCGTAACCGACCCGCATGGCGAATTTTACTTGCTGTGGCTCTTGTCGGCGTGCTTGGCATTGCTCACAGCCTGTCGACATGGAAAGATGACGGTCAGTGGGTCTGTCGGGAGATGTCATCAGAATGCAAGACTTTGCTGCCGAGGCTTGTTACCTACCTCGCTGAGATTGCCCGCGCCACTGTTGGAGTCGCCAGCCTGACCGCTCTCGGCGCCCTTGTTCTCGCCGCTGCCGAACACGCCTCCACGCTGCTGCTCGTCAGGGACTGCGTGCGAGGACTTGCCGGGAGCCGACTGAAGCGCAGCAGGAAGGAAGCAAGGTTTCAATGGGTCAGTGCTCATCTCCAGCGAGGCCGTCCTGTGCTGTGCGATGCTTACCTGACCAATGGGGTCGTTTTCGCGACCCTGAAGAGGAGGAGACTGAGTACCTCCCTGGCCTGACATTGTGTTGAGCAAATGATATGAAGGGAGTGGGGATGGTGCGAATGTCGAGAACGCGTACGATGATGGAGAGCGGACGGACAGAGCGGAAGAAGCTGGATGCCGATGCTCTTTACACTTTGACGATCGAGAGCAACAGCTGATTAGAGCTGTGCGACATTCCGACTCGATATGACCGAGGCTCAATGCTCACACACACACACACACACACACACACACAATGATGAGTCGCGGCCGCTGTTCTGAGCCTGCTCTACTGAAGCTGAAGCTGCAACATGAGCGAGAAGCTGCAGCGCGCCAATGCCGCACGGACCGATGTCACCATCTTGGCTGTGCCATGTTGGCTTGGCCGTGACAGCAGAGTGGCACGCAGAGCTCGAAGCACGACCAGAGATGAATCAGCCCAAAGGTATCGCGATCAGAGCTGAAGCTGCACTGCCAAAAGGTGCACGAGAGGAGACGATGATTCAGCTTTGCTTCCTTCTCGAATGTCACAAGACTGCTTGCCGAGCTGGACCCTGAGCTCTCTTGACGCGCGAAATTGCGAAGCTGTTAGACTTACAATGACTTGGTAGGAAAACGCAGCCGCTCGCCTTGGGTGAGTGTTTCACGCTGGGACCATCAGCCGAGCTGACTTGGCTTACAGTCTGATGACGAGTATGGCTTTTCCTCTCCTCCTGTTTTCCTCCCGGTTCGAGCAACGAGGTACCGCGCTGCAACGATGTCGACCACCACCACCATCGGAATCCTCCTCTGAGCGCCAGACGCAGCACATCGGGGAGACGGTCCACTGTTGGAGGCGACATCGGACGATGTCGGGCGTTCCGTTTCGGCTGCTCCGGCCAGCCTCGAGCTCACGGAATCGAGCGATAGCTTGCTTCGGTGCTGCCGAAAGCTCAAGAACAGCCATTCCGACTTCACAGATCAGCTGCGTCTCTTCTAGATCGTTGTGGCTGCGCAGCAATCTCGGCTCGCGGCATCCACCTCGGATCACATCCTCATTACGAGCGGCTGCTCTTCCGCCAACAGCTACACGCACCTATGCCACGACGCCTTCCGGAGTCAAGACGACCTACCCAAGCTCTTCTTCCCCTGCCGATGAGAACAGCCAACACCACACCAACGCCAAGCTAGGCAAGGAGCGAGACCAGGGCTACCTCGCATTCACAAAGTCAAGCCTCTTCAAACTCACACTGCCACTGCAACCGCCGAGCTCAGATCCATCATCGCCTTCGTCCAAGCATTCGTCTGCAAAAGCCAGAGCACAGCGCAATAGCGACAAGCAACGATCCGAGGGGCAAGAGATCGAACGCAAGTCCATCTCCGACAGTCCATGGGAGCAAGCTGCCGAAACACCGGGGCCCCCCGTCTCGCAGGTCAATCATCGACCGCATTCCAACCTCCATGGTCCAGAGAATGGTGAGCCGTCTGACGTCGAGGCAGACGAGTACGATGCCGACGCTCCAGCGCATAGCGTCGTCTTTCTTCTGCACAGCGCTCAGCCGCTCAGCTACATTGCCAACCTCATCCGAGCAGAAGGTCCCAGTCCAGAACCGAGCCAGCATCAAAAGGAACAGGAGCAAAAGGAGAAAGCCGCCTCCAAATCATCCGGCTCAGACGAAAAGGACAAAGACACCGTCAGCATACCGGTGGGGCCGCGATCTTCGCCGGAGCGCAAGGACAAGCGCGTCCACCTCACCAAAGAGCAAATAGAGATGAGAGAGATGCTGCTTCGACAAGGTTTCTTGGATCCGCTCGGTGATCCGCCCATCTCGTTTCACACTCGTGCAGCCGATGGCAAGCGCTGGTCGCCTGCCACGGGCATCGGCGACTTTCTGCGAGACGCGGCTCGTATTGGCTCCTTTGTCATTCGCATCGGCGAACGCAATGTCTACGTGACGGTGCCCTCCTTCGAAGACCGCACGCGATTCCTTCGAGCTAGCTTGTATGCCAAGACCGAGCAGATCGAACGCCTGGTCCATCTGAAGGCAGAATGCGATCGAATCGCCCATTCGGGCACCAAGCGGCTCTCCTTTGCAGGCGTGGCCATTCTGAGTGCTTGGTGGGGATCCGTCGCTTTCCTCACCTTCTGCACCGAACTCGGCTGGGACGTCATGGAGCCCGTCACCTATCTCACCGGTCTGGGTACCATCTTGGGTGGTTACATCTGGTTCCTCATTCACAACCGCGAGGTCTCGTACCGTGCCGTGCTTAACGAGACCACGTCCAGACGGCAGCAGAAGCTCTACATTGAAAAGGGCTTCAACGTGGAGCGATACCAGGAACTCATTGAGGAAGTCAGAGACCTCCGCAAGACCATCAAGAAGGTCGCCGAGGACTATGACCTCGAATGGGACCAGGGCGAGACCAAGGCGGGAAAGCAGAACAAACAGGCGCTCAAGATCATTCGTAAGCACGAGGCAGCCAGCTTCCGCTCGAAGAAGGGCGATGCCCAGGAGGAAGATGAAGGAGATGCAGATGACAAGAATGAAGGACGTGGAGCAAGTGCTTCGCATGAAGCCGAGGACAAGGACGGAGACGGTCAGCCGGACAATATGCAGGACGACCATTCCAAGCTCAAGCCAAAGAAGAAGAGCGCTCATGGAAGCGAGCCTCGTCGTCATTACTCTACGTCGACGCGGACACGAGCGCAGTCAGCGAGTCTCAGCAGCGCCCGACACTTCGGCAGCAGCGCTTGTCGACGCAGCACTGCGGAGACCTCGAGGACCAAGGATGCTGATGCGTCTTCGAGGACGTCTGTTCACACAGCAGCTCAGGTCACCAGCGCGTCCTCTGCCGCCGCCCAAGCAGACACTGCTCCGGCAAGCAAGCCCTTCAGCATCCAGCCGTACCTTGCTCTCAGCCGTATCGACAAGCCCATCGGCACCTGGCTCCTCTATTGGCCCTGTGCCTGGTCCATCGTGCTCGCGTCCCATACGCTCGGACTCAGCTACACCACCCCGCTCTTCTACACGATGCTGTTTGGCGTCGGAGCCATCGTTATGCGTGGCGCCGGATGCACCATCAACGACATGTGGGACGTCAAGATGGACCGCCAAGTGGAGCGCACCAAGTCGCGACCCCTAGCGGCTGGCGACATCACCCAATTTCAAGCGCTATGCTTTCTCGGCGTGCAACTGAGCGCTGGGTTGGCTGTACTAGTCAATCTCAATCTGTACAGCATCGTTCTGGGTGCGAGCTCGTTGGGCGTGGTGGTGCTGTATCCGCTAATGAAGCGCGTCACGTACTGGCCGCAGCTGGTGCTCGGCTTCGCCTTCAACTGGGGCGCCATGCTGGGGTGGTCTGCGGTAGCCGGTGCCGTCGACTGGGCTGTCGTGCTACCGCTATACGCCGGGTCGATCTTCTGGACGCTGGTCTACGACACGATCTACGCGCATCAAGACAAGACCGACGATGTGCACGCCGGAGTCAAGTCGACGGCGTTGTTGTTTGGGGACAGGACCAAGCCGGTGCTGTCGGCCTTCTCTGCCGGAACCATCGGTCTGTTTGGCTACAGTGCGTCGAAAGCGGTGCCGCCTGCTATTGGCGCTGCTCCGACTGCGGCTGACCTTCTGACACGTGGGCAAGGCAACACCGTGGGCGATCTCGTCCTTTCGCCATCGACGTTGGACAGTCTGTCAGTCTATCCGGTGATCGATGCGCTTGCACACCACCATCCGTTCTTCAGCGTCGCCCTCGTCGGTGCTGCCAGCCATCTAGCGTGGCAAATTCGAACTGTGCAGCTGGATGACCGCCCCGACTGCTGGCGCAAGTTTTGCTCCAACACCACCTTCGGCTGGATCGTGGTGTCCGGTCTCATCGCCGACTACGCTGCTTGGCTCTACCTCGATGGGCAGCGCGACAAGACGTCTCACCCCGAGCCTAGTGGTTGAACGCGGATCGACTCGTCTCTATACCAGCAATAGACTCTCAGACATCGTCGACTTGGCGTGAACATGCGGTGGTTTGAGTATACACTAACGATACAGAGCAGGGGTTAGCGTGGCGAGGCATCGAATCTAAGCGCTCGCCGTCGCCGGTGCTGGTTTGGACTGATTCCCGGCGGCAAAGGCGCTGAAGAACCCCGGACCCTCCTTCCACTCCTGGAAACCCTTCTGCAGCCTCACGCTGAGCGACTCTACCGAATCCAATGCGGGCCTCACATCGAGCACGAACTCAGGCTCGTCCTTATCCGGATCGTCAGGAACGCTGTAGTAATCGATGACGTATCGCACCTCCTTTCCCTTCTGATCGGGCCGCCTGACGATCCAGTCATGACGGTCGAACGGCGGTTCCGAACTGAACGTATTGGGCATGAGCACCGACATCCAACCAAACAATCGTGCTTTGGGGGTGAGTGTACCCGGTTTGCCCTGGAACCGCGCGAGTTCGGCACGCGACGAATCGGCACCTGCAAGCTTCTCCCACTCGAGCACCTCGAGCCAGGCCTGTTCGTTGAGGAAGTTGTGCACGAGCACCATGGTCTCGACGTGCTCCTCGGGCGTCTCCCAGCCTTTGCGGACGAGAGCGTTGTAGAATTGCTGCGGTGAGGGGTACTCCCACTTTTCGGTCTGTTCGTCGGAAGGTTGACTGCTGTCGTGCTTGACAGGGCAGGCGGAGGGCGCGTCGTAGGGCGAGGCGCCGGGTGCGGCGGAGGAGCGGGAGCGCGGGATGGACGAGACGACGCGTTCGGTGGAGAGATCGGTTTTCTGCTCGGGCGCTTGGCTTTGGCCCAGGCTAGGCATCATGTTGAGTGGGTTGAGGGTCGAGGACCATGGTTTGGACGATGACGATGCTGATGAGGAGGGAGCCACGGATCCTGCCGAGCTAGACTGGGCAGACTTGGACGCGAGATACTTGTCACGGTCCTCGTGAGGGATCGGGCATTGCCCACCGGAGGAGGCGACCATCTTTGGTGGTGGCGAAGGCTTCGGTGGAGCAGGGGCTTGCGATGTGCTACCACCGGCATGCATGGGACAGCCAGGAGGCGGTGTCGATGTCGATGCCGAGGCAGAGGATGGACCCGCGTTCATAGATCGAAGGATCTCGTCACGATGCTGGGAGAGCTTGTACGCCATGAGCCCGGCAACGGCAGACTGGTTGTTGGAAGTGGCATCCTGGTCAGATGCAGCGTGAGCGCGGATGGCGCGGACGATCTCGGCGGGGTTCATCGCGGGTGAAATCTTTGCGAGGACGAGGATGGGATCGAAGAGGTGATGGCCAGGATGGCTTTGAGGTTGGTGGCAGCAACGATCACTGTCGCCTCTGTGTGTGTTGGTTTGCTCCTTCTCAGGGTGGAGGAGAGCCAGCCTATCTGAAATTTCCAGCCACTGGCTCGCTGGTTCCGTGAAATTTTCGCAGCTCACGCTCAGCTTTGCTGGTAACCGACTTCCGAAAAGTTGTCGAGGACCCTGTTCTGACAAATCAGTCGTTTCTGCAAGGGAAAGCCGAACTGCTACAGTTGGATCCCGGCTCTTGCCGTGTCGGAAAGCTTCCGCGAGGCAGTGGCAGGGAATCTCGAGTCTGTTCAGGAGGCTGCGACACGGTGGGAGCCTCAGTCGTACCGTACGGCAACAAGCTGGAGAGGAAGCCTTACACTGTTGCTGAGGTGGATATCGGGGCGCCGATCAACATCCTGGCTGGTGCCTCGAGCCGGCTGGCAGGCATGCTGCAAAGACCTTTTGGATCACTGCATCACCGTTTGAAAGAGTCGGCAGTGAGGCTAGACTTGCCAGTTCTTGGCTGGCAGCCCATGTGATTTCGACTGAGAAGCGAGACTTGGGCATGATTGAGGCTGCCATTGGTCCGCCTGCACGTCCAGATCGGAGGCTCAAAAAACGAGCTGTTTGTGTGGCCAGGCGAGGCTATCCGACATTCGAGGCATGTTAAGACCGAGCTGTCGGCCCTCTGCTTCTTTTTGTTCGGTACACCCGAGCGAAGCTTCTCTCTCACGGCCATCACGATCGATGCTCCCACGCGTTGCTCTGGTCTAGAAGCTTATCGAAAAGTGACGTTGCAGCATGCTCTGAGTCAATCGTTCGGCTACGAGCGAGGCTTGCAAACCCTTCCTTTCGGCTTGTACCGACGGGCGTGAAAGCTCTCCGTCACTCATCAAGGGTTACTCTGCGATACTGAAAGCGCGAGTCGAGATCGTCGGTGCTTGAAAGCAGCGTCGTTTGAACCCTCTAGCCTAATCAGTCGACCTGCTACAAGCAAGCAAGCCCACTTTGGTCAGCGCCGAGACTTTGTTCTGCTGGGTGGCTCCGATGCGTCGTGCGTTGTGGAACAAGCTTGATCAAGATTGCTGCTGCCACCAACCTTGTCCAGCCAAGCCGAAGCAAGAGCAGAAGCCAAGAAGGAAGCGACCCGGCAGTCAGGGCAAGTGAAGTGCACGCTTCAGCTCGCCTCGCCTCTCCAGAGTGAAATCGGTGGGTGTGGCTTGCAGCGCGCGTCTTTGTCTCGATGCTCAGTCATGGTGTGCCTCTGCAGTCAAAACGCACTTCGAATGGCCCGCGTCCGAAGCGAGGTTGAGGCGACCCTTTTCTCGATATTTTCCCCCCCCCCCCCCAGCTGTGATTGCAGGCTGCAGCTGGCTCCCTAATTTACGCTAATTCACGCCCAACAGACGCACAAGACGCACACGCACACTCACTCACTCACTCACTCACACACCTTTCGAAAGTCGGTAGCTCCTTGCTTGGTCGCTGGACACCTCCTTTCGGACCATCATCACGACATCCTAGCCGCGCGACACGATCAGCATCATCATCGCTTGCGAGGACAACGACGTTGCCAGGTCACCATCCTTCGCGCACTCTCTGGTCAGCTTCTTCGAGTCACTCCACCACCTCTTTCCCTAGACTCCTTTCAGTCGAGGATCGAAGCGGCATCGCTCCTCTCTCGTTGCGCTCTCAAGCTCGCCAGCTTGTCCTTCTGACACCGCTCGGACGTACGACGGCATCGCAATCGATCGCACGTTGTTCAGCATCGACGATGGCTTCATCACGCTGATCGTGCTGCGGTCTCAATAGCTCCAGGGCAGCACGACGTTCCTTTTGGCTGGTCCATCTCCGCTCATATGCATCTCCTCTCGCAGACATGATCTCGCATTCCACCGACGAGGGCTACGCAGATGCCATGCCGCCACCTCCCGCTGTCGAAACCACATCCGCGATGGAATCGGTGACCGATCCGCAGCCGGATGCTGTTTCTTCCGTGTCTGGCACTGAGTCGACCATCGCCGTTGGTGCAGCCGATGCTGCCAATCTTGCCTCCACTCACACGTACCCCTCCCTCAGTCTAGCTATGGCGGGTCATGTCTTGGGTGCTATGGATCATCCGGCTACTGGCAAGCATATTCTGTCTTCCAGCGATACCAACGGAACGCTCTCTGCAACACAGCTCTACAGCTCGCCAGCACGACCCGCCGACTCCAGAGACCTCGCCCATCCAATCCTAAGCTCACCTAGCCACTCGCAACAGTCTCCACGGCCCAGCATGTCTCCAGCTCTTCTCAGCGTCGACGATCGATCCAGTCCTTCCGATTCCGCGTCGCCCTCGGTCGTCTCAGGCTCCTCGACACCAGCACGCTCTGCCGTCACAGAGCTCCACCTCTACGCGCAACAGATCCAGCATCAGCTCCTCACCCAGCACATGCATCAACAGCTCGCCTCCGGCCGTTCCAATGTCAACTCCGACTCGCCACCCTCTCGTTCGCCAAAGCCAGCGCAGTTGGCTTCCAACAGTCCGAGTGCCTTTAACTCGCCTCCAGACTCGGGTCGTTCTTCTCCCCACCCCCACGGCTCGACACGCTCCCAGCGTGCCCCTCACGTTCTCGAGACGAATCGACTCGATATTCAGACGCACACCAGCGGTCGTCGTATGGTCAATCAGTACCTCATCGAGGGTGAGCTGGGTCGAGGCGTCCACGGCAAGGTCCGTCTTGCTACCGATCTAGAGACGGGCGAGCGAGTCGCTGTCAAGATCGTCGAGAGGGAAGCTCGCAAGCGTCTCGGTGCGGGACTCGGCTTGCTCAATCGCAACAACCGCAACAAGGATCCACTCAAGTTCCCCGAAGGAAGCCTCGACCCGTCAGCATCGTCGAGTAAGGGCATCGCTCACGGCGAAAGGGAAGACGGACAGTCTACACCAGCACCAGACGGCTCAGGAACACCGCCAAACGATGCCAGCAACTCGGCCTCTAACACCATCAAGGGCGTTCCCTCTGCGCCTTCGACCCAGTTCGCGCCATTGCCCAGCGTGCCGCGAACGCCGTCTTCCTCCGGTCTCGGCTTGCCTCGTTGGGGCCAATCGGACAAGGATGCGGAACGTCGCCGCGAAAAGGAGCGCGAGAAAGCTCGCAAAGCGCTTCTCTGGACAACAGATCAGAAGGTCCGCCGCGAAATTGCCATCATGAAGAAATGCAGCCACGACAATGTTGTTCAGCTCAAGGAGGTCATCGACGACCCTCAGAGCAAGAAGATCTTCATGGTCCTCGAATACATGGAGGGAGGCGAAGTGGTGTGGAAGGACGATCAAGGTCGACCTACACTCACCGTGGACGAGGCGCGCGGCATCCTTCGAGATGTCGTCTGCGGTCTAGAATACCTTCACTATCAAGGCATCATCCATCGCGACATCAAGCCCGCCAATCTGCTAAGGGACAAGGAGCACAGAGTCAAGATCTCCGACTTTGGCGTCTCGCACTTTAGCTATGCAATGATGATCGCCAACGATCAGATGGCAGCCGCTTCTGCGGCCTCTCACAACAAACTCGACTGCCCATCTGGATCCACTTCAGATCCCAGCCTTATCGATGATCGAGAGCTTGCCAAGACGGCTGGCAGCCCGGCATTCTTCGCCCCTGAGCTTTGCATGTCTTCCTTTTCACCAACATCGCCTTCCATCGATCCTGTCAGGAGTTCCAATGCGGGCTCCCTGGCTGATGCAGCACAAGGCAAAGTCGCTCCTTTGCCAGCACGGCCCAAAGTGACCAAAGCGATCGACGTTTGGGCGCTTGGCGTGACGCTTTACTGTCTCTTGTTCGGCACCACTCCTTTCACTGCAGAGTCCGAATTCGCCCTCTTTGCCGTCATTCCAAGCACCGACTACTCGATACCCAAGTTCATGGGCGCCGACCGCGTCCGTGTTGGGCCGAGGAAGCCTCGATGGCAATCGCATTCGCAGTGGACCGATGAAGAAGCCGACGCACAGCCAGCAAGCCCTTCCGAACTCTGCCCGGATGCAACCCTCGATAGCTTGACCGAGGATGCGAGGCAATTGCGCGACTTGCTGGACCGTCTGCTCGAAAAGGATCCCTCGAAGCGTATCACCCTCGAAGACGTCAAGAAGCATCCGTGGGTCACTCGCGGTCTGCAGGACGCCCCAGCTTGGCTCTCCGAGACGGATCCGCAACACATGCCATTCGTCGAGATCTCGCACGCCGATGTCGAAGATGCTCTCACTGGCTTTTCCAAGCTCAAACAGCGCGTCAAACGGTGGCAATCCAAGCTGCTCGACTCTTTCGGCGGCGGTCGCAGGCGCAGCAAATCGATCAATCATTCGTCGGCTGCCTCGTCCTTCCACGCGGATGCGCTCACCGACTCGGGCAGCAGCACACCGCATCACAGTCGTTTGGTCGGCACAGACAACAGCGCTTCCACGCCGATGACACCGTTCGACTCGTCGAGCCAATCTGGACCATCTACCTCGTCCATACGAACACCGCGCACCCCTCTCAAGGGCCATATCTTCTTCTCGCGACAGAAGAGCGCCAATTCCGTCGGCCGTCGGGATGGCAATACTGCTCTCCGTGCGCTGACCTCTGTCAATCAGCAGGACGAGTCCGAGTCAGCGGCATCGGGATCGCCTCGCATGAAGGAGCCGGTCGCGTCCAGCAAAGTCAACGCGACTCGTTCGGTCTCTGCGACCGTCGCATCTCCCTCCGTTCAAGCCAATACTCCGGAGGGAGCAGGCTCCATGCCGACTTTGTCGCCCGTACTGCCTCCTCCTGTGCTCGTCGACGGCGCAGACGAAGACACAATGAAGCCGCCAGAGATCGCCATGCATCGAAGAGCCTCGGCGCAGTCCTCGAGCAGCGCTGGCCTGCGCCCTGATATCGGTCCCGAGATCCCGCAACGCACCTCTTCCGACACACACGGTGCAGCACGCCGCGTCAGCGGCACCTCGGCATCGCCTTCGCTTCACACCTCCTCGCCTCAGTTGCCGGCGGTACACCGTATGCCGAGTCGACAAGGTTCCGGCAGCCACGATCCCCACATCCAACGCGCATCTTCGCCCAGACGATCCGTGGACTCGGATGGCAGATCTTCGACGTTGAGCATCTCACAGACCTCGCGCGTCTCAGGGCGGCATCGTCTCGGTGATTTTCTCCGTGGCAGCTGGCTGATGAACGCGGGCGACAATCGAAGCACCTCGAGGCCTGGCACACGAGGGTCGCGCGATGCAGCACCTCCTTTCTCCTCGAGTGTGGGTAGTGCCAGTCGCGCGACACGGAGTGGCAGCATTCGCAGTACGGCTAGCAGTGCCAAGCCGACCGCAGCGCCCAATCTCAACGTTCTGGGGCCGCTTTCGGTGGATACGCAAGGCGCGATCGCGCAGACTGGCGCTCGACCGGGGTCGGGGACACCCACCAGCGCCCCCGTCCTTGGCAGCAGCAGCAGCGCCATCTCGGGCGCGCCTAGCCTGTCGACAGAGCTGCTGACCGAACCGGTTGAAAGCCCTATGGCTCGGACGGCGTTCAGCACGCTGAGCCAGCCTTCTTCGCCTCTTGCCGGCTCGGATGTCCCAACTTTTGCTTTCGATCGGCTCGGACGTCGTCGCCACATCACGGCGCCTCTGGAGGAGAGCGAGTTCGACAATGACGATGTCGACTTGGAGCTCGAGTTCTCCGATGATGATCTGTCGGTTGATCTTCACGCCGACGGCGGGGCGCTCGTCAACTCGGGTCATGGCTGGGAGGTTCGCGGAGGCCAGCAAGACGCAGAGGGTGCAGGGGCCGATTTTCTTCCCGAGACGTACGGCCGGAAAGGCTCGAGCGGCAGTGTCAGCTCGAACGACATTCTCACGCCATCGGTTGAAGGCGGGTACAACGTCTTTAAGCCTCCCTACCAGCACATCTTGGCCGCGTCCGAGTCGTCAGCCTTGCCCGAGGCCGGTCTCGCGTTGGCAACGAGTCCAAACGATGACCTTAAAGCTAGCGCGAGTCATGGTGGGGAAAGCTCTGCTGTTGAGGTGACAGCACCGGCTTGCCAGACGTTTGCGATGGACGCGACGCTGTCGACCGAGGCAGATGCGCTGAGGAAGGCGGAGGTCACCGAGCTGGAGGTGAGTCGTGTCGATACGGGCGGTGCGGTGACCGCAGAGGTCCCGGCTGATCATGCGACACCGATCAGCTCTGGCAGCGTTTCGAGATCTGCTTCTCACCGACAGCACGGCTCGGACGAGTCTAGAGCTCCATCGGCCGCTGGCACGCAGACCACCCGCTCCGACATCGAGGCCGCCTCTTCGGAGGACACAGACAACACCAAGCCCACAACCCCGGTGGTGACGCCGATAGCTGCGACGGAAGAGTCGCAGTTCGCCGATGCCGAGGAGGACGCAACTGTGCCGTCCGACGTTGGCACAAAGCAAGCCAACCTCGGCCTCGTGCCGCCGATAGACGAGCAGGACGACGACAGCGACGATCAGTGCGTCAGTTTTCAAGCCCGTAGAAAGCGGTCTACGCGCTTTCGCACGCCCTCGGCTTCAGGAGCTTGATCGAGTGGATGGCAACGGTTTGCAGTGGAATCAAGGCGGTGGAAACACAAGCATTCAAGCCCTTTCACAGTCTTTCTTGTACTTCAGCAGCAGCAATCTTGATTGACATTGAACGGACCCTGAAACGAGGAAGACATTCTTGATGGGAAGAACAGCAATCTTGCTTGACATTGAAACAGGGAGACAAGACATTCTTGGAAGATGAGCGGGCGATGACGAGCGCCATTACGCTGGGGGGATTTCGAGCGAGGACCGGGACGGTGTGGCGACGACGATGAGCCGATGCAAACCGCGGGCCATCCTGGCTTGTGGCAGAGCCGTTCAGAGCCTGAATCTGTGGAGCTAGGGTTAGGTCGGCGCCACTAGGGCTGAATGCTACAAACTTGGTCATGATCGCGAGTAACTTGACGCTGTCGTTGAAGCTGGTAGACGTGATCTTGCAACGCAACGACTTCGCCTTGAGATCAACGTCGCAGTTACTCATACTGGATTCAGCATCGGTCTGTATCGGTGGCTCAACACAGCTTCGAAGCGAGAATTGGCCGAGCAGACGAGAGCTGAGAGTGGAATGAGAAGTGCACAGGCCGGTATTGCTGCCGGGTGGAAGTGACGGCAGACACAGCCGTTGCCCTGGGCGTGCACCTGTGTCTCCGATGGACGGCAGCCTCTAATGGCACATATGCGGACGTACTCGGCCAAGGGGAGCAGAGTGGCGACATCCGATCAACGGACTCGGATCGATGACGGGGAAAAGGACATCCAGGGTGCAGTATATGATCCGGTGCCTCGGCTGATGATGGTCTGAGATATCGCAACAAACATCCGCAATCTACGGGGCGTGCATTGGCAGAGCTGTGTGCGATTACGAAGCGGACTCGCTATCGCCCGGCGTCTCCTTGACCTCGACCCCATCCGTTGCCGCCTTATCCTTCCCCTTCTTCCCCAAGATCAACTTCTTCGGCTTCGCCTCGACCCCACCACTCCCGCTCGGCGTCATAGGCACGCCTCCTGGCCCACCACCTCCAAACATCGCCTTCCACGTCGCATGGTCCCTCCTCTGCCTCACCCTCTCCGCCTCGAGCACGCCGCCCGTCTTCCTGAGCACCTTCTTGTCGACAAATCCGGCCAACTCCTCGGTAAAGTCGTCGTTGGTCTTGGCACTCGCCAGGTCTTTCTGCCGCTGACGCTCGACGGCTTGGAGTGCACGAAGACGCTTCTCGTGATTGACGGCTTGAGACTTCACCTCCAACATCACCGTAGAAAGCCCTTCGTGTCCCTCCTCGGGCAAGGGCGGGATGTACTTGCCGCCCTTACCACTGCCGCCGCGGAGCTTGACGACTTGTTGAATGTTGGAAAACACCTCCTTCAGCGCGGAAAGGTCGTCGCGAAGATCGGAGAGGAGCCCTTCTTCGTGGTTGAGGAACTCCTGCTCGTCGACGATGTTCTGCAGTTCGGATTCCCACGTCTTCTTCCAGCTCGGTTTGACGGTCTGCACGTATCCCTCGAGTTCGAGCAGGCCCGAGGTGGCGCGATCGACGTCTTCGACAATCTGCTTGACGAGCGGGGGTCGCGGCTTGACACCGCGCTGGATCACGTCGACGCGCAGGTCATCGACGGTGTCCTGCAGGTCTTCGATGAGTGTGAGGAGGTCCTGGGATTGCGTGTCGAGGCGTGATTTGCCGGCAACGATAAAGTTGCGTTCGGCGGCCACTTTGGTCGAGGCGATGGCTCGGACTGCACCCGATTGCTCCCGCACCTGAGCGAGTATCGACTTGACGTCGCCCTCAAAGTCGGTCTGCAGTTGGCGAGTGATGGCGAACTCGCGACGCAGGTTTTGCAGCTCCTCGAATTGGACCTTGAGCTCGCGAGCGATGCGCGACCCTGCCAGTGCCGAGGATGTCGAAGACGAGGCTGCTCCAGCTGCTGCTTGGCCGGCATCTGCATCTGATGTAGACGGCGTATCGTCGTCTGCACCACCCGCAGCGCGAGTACTGGCCCGCTTGAGCTGGGCAACGCGCTGTCCGGCAGCCTGGAACTGCGAGTCGCTGATCTTGGTCGGCGTGGCGTGCATCGGCATCAACGAATCCGTATTGACCATCGACATGCGGCGAGCGTCGCGGTCGCGCTCC
This sequence comes from Pseudozyma pruni, assembly GCA_023212685.1. Classification (NCBI taxonomy): domain Eukaryota; kingdom Fungi; phylum Basidiomycota; class Ustilaginomycetes; order Ustilaginales; family Ustilaginaceae; genus Pseudozyma; species Pseudozyma pruni. The sequence continues at coordinate 28,201 of JALBYD010000028.1, forward strand.
GCCAGAGCCGCTTTGAGCTCGCGCAATTCGCGTGAGATGGTGCCGAGCGACAGGTCGAGGTGCTGCTTCACCTGGTCGAGCGGCTCAATGTTGAGCGTAAGCAGGCTTCCCTCTTGCACATCGCTGAGATCCTCGAGCTCGTACGTGACACCACTGGCCGGGTCCTTGAGGTAGATGGTGGGAAAGTCGTCCATGCCCGGCGAGTATGCGAATCGATCGATGAACAGCATGCGCAGTCTTGCCACGCTGATGCCGCGAGTCATAGGGTTGGAGGCGTCCAGCTCGATTGCAGCTTTGCGAGTCTGACGACCCAGTTGAAGAAAGATGTTGATCGAGTTGGTCGTCGTAGCGCTGGAACGAGCCCGCGGCGTGGACGGAACGGCAGTGTCGATGGCAGGAATTGAATTTGCCTTGCTGTTCGGAGCGCGTGCCTCTGTGGCGTTACCCAACTCGGACGGCGGAGGTTGTGCGTCGACAAAGGGAAGCGAGTCGCTGGAGCTGACAGCTTGCGAAGTGACGCGCTTAGCAGAGGCGACGGGTGCAAGCAGGTTCGAGACCTCTTCGGGGGCAGCATCCGCCGACTCAGCAGAGGACGGCTCTTCCGAAGACAGACCTAGACCCTTCTTCTCTGGCGAAGAAGTGTGAATGTCCTGAGGGAAGGCGGCAGAGGTGGGAGTTTTGACTTCCTCGATGGACTCGAACTTGTTCTCGACTGTGGCAGCACTCCTGGAGCGAGGCAGTGGGTGCGAACTGCTGATGCTGTAGCTGCTGCTGGAAGAGGGAAAGTAATCGGCGGCTCTGCCGAGGGTCGAAGGACTCGCTAGACCTTCGAGCGCTGGACTTGACTCAGGCAGCGGCGGTCGGACGGTCCGACGTGCGCTGCTTCCTCTTCGTTCGGTGGGCCTGCGTTCAGCAAGAGGACTGCCAGCCGCGCTGCTGCCACTCGAGAACATGTTCATGCCGATGCCTTGGGTATAGTTCTGCCCGACCCCCATCTTGTTGAAGGTGTAGGCGCTGAAACGTTTGCTGGCACGGCGCTCTAAGGCATCTCGATTCTTGAGCGCTTTCATACTTGGGTCATGCTCGGTGAAGTCGGGCGCGTCGACGGAAGACTTGGGTGTATGCCGCGGTGATCGTGCGCTCAGACGCTGTGGTGTCATGGCGGCGAGCGGTCCAGGTTGGCCTGTGATACGCTCTTCTTCTTCCTCGTCCGTTCCCTCTTTGGATGGTGCAACGCCAAGGTCGACGAGCGAGTGCCTCTCAACAGATGGGATGCGAGGCGTCGCTTGCGCCGACTCGCTTTCGGCGGCTTCCGTCGACTCGAATGGAGTCTGGGGCAGGGCAGGCGAAGACACCTCGTTCGCGCCTTTGGCTGTCGAGGGACCGCTGACTGTTCGGGTGACACGGCTTGGCGGTCTCGTGATGCTACTTCGGACCGCAGGCAGATTCGCTGATGAAGTCGCCGGCGAATCAGCGTCGTCAGCAGCTGCTTGTGTAGGCAAACTCGTGGTTGCCGAGCTAGCACGCTTGAGAGCGTCGGGACGTTGCGGCCCATTCGATGTTGATTCGGCTCCGATCTGCGACTCATTGGTTGCCTGCGCCGCGCTTTCGCTGAAGCCTTGACGAGAAGCGCGAGGCCCGAACACACGATGCGATTGCGCCGGCTGCTGTGCTGGTGGTGGTGGCGTGGATGCAATGGGAGGCTCTGGCAGAATGCTGGATCGCTTTGCCTCCTTGGCTGCGCGTTGCTGTACGAGGAACTGCTTGTACTCTGCTTGTTTCATCTTGAGGCCCTGCAAGAGGTTGATGATGATTTCGCGGATGCGAGGCAGGTGCACCTCGAGCACGGCAGGCGAAGCGTCTTCCGAGAGACAGCGCTCCAGGCAGTCACGAAGATCATCCGGTACCGAGTTGAGATCGCTCATGTCGATGCCGTACGAGCCAAACGCGAGCTTGGCAGAGTTGAAGTCATTGCCGAGTCGAACATAGATGTCGGAGACGTCCTCTTCGCTGCGCTGGCCGACGGACCACTTGGTGAGCGACTCGAGCAGCATCTTTGTCGCTACAAGCAGACGTGTTACTGACGACTCCATGTGGCTGGACGAGTACTTTGCTGGCGAGTCGGGTGCGATGCTGGAAGGTGCGGCCGTAGCTGAACTGGACTCCACTGCGGACGACTGGCTAGTTTGACGCTCTCTACGCACTCGATCTCGTTCGGCCTGTCTCTGCTTTTCCCTGGCGCGCATCTCCTCTGGAAGCTGAGCTGGTGAGCGCGAGTACCCCTGACTGCCGCCTCCAGGGCTATTCCATCCTGGCGCCGAAGTCGAGCCTGCACTGTCCTGTCGTGACATGTAAAAAGTGCCATGCCCGCTCGATTCGTAGGATGGCGATGTGGACGCTTCCTGTGCATACACATGTTGAGGATGACGGATGCGCTCCGTTGTGACATGCTGGGCTGAGTTCGAGAGTCGGTGGTTGCTGCGGTCAGCGGAGCCTTTGCGGCTGTTCATGAGATTGGAGAACATGACGACCTTGACCCGACTGAGCCGCGCGACGCAGTCGTGACGCTGCACTCGCCGCCTGACTTGTGGATCGCAGCCTCGTGCGGGATGGATGCCACAGAGGCGTTGCTGCGATGCTTGAGTCGGTGATGGCCTGCTGAGGGTGATGGCTGTTCGAGAAGTGTGCTGCTTTCAACATTCAATGGCATTGACCGCTTGGTACCCTCTTGGCCACGCCCAGCCGCCGCTGTGTGCGTTCGCGGTCCAAGCGAGAGTCGCTGGATCTGTCTCACCCGATTCGCCCGATTCAAGCTTTTTCTGGTGAATTCAGGGTGCATAATTTCGGTGAGAATTTAAGCTGTAAAGACGCATGCAGGGTGATGCTTTCTGCCCATTCGAAGGTTCAGGAAAGGCTCTCTCTCTTTGCTCGCCCGGCGTTATTCGCGGTCCTAAAAAATTTCTTTGGAAGAAAGTGTTTTGCTCGCCGTAACCTGAACTTTACCTCGTACCATCATACAGCAAGCTCGATCGTCAGCATGCCAGCAACAATAACACCACCGCCAGAGCTCGAGGTGCTCACCTTCCTCTCCGATCCCAATGCGCAGGTCCGACAGGTGGCGCTCAGCAACATTGTCGGCTTCAGTGCCAAAGATAGCCCACAACGCTCTCTCCTCATATCGAAGCACAAGAACCGAGATGGCTCGCCGCTGCTTGGTCGCGATGGCAAAGAGGTCGACACCGTCGAAGACCTGAAGCGATTGTGTCAAGATCAGCCCATCACCGCACACGACGCATTCAGCGCGCTCATCAACATCTCTGACAGCCTGGTGCTAGCACGCAAGATCGGCGACAAGGCGTTCCTCGAGTTCCTCGTCCGATACATTGCCGACCCGGTCTCTCTCCTCGCTGATCTGGCCTGCATGCTCCTCTCCAACCTCACGAAGCTCGAATCCATCTGTGCTATCCTGCTCGACCTCCAGGTGCAGGCTCGACCGTTCTACAGCTTCATGGCTTCCGAAGAGATGGAGGCCGCTCTCAACGGTATGGACGTCGAACCCAACGATCCCGAGTACGCCACCAAGAAGGCAAAGGCCGACGAGTACGCTAAGAAGGTGGCAGAGCAGGCGAAGAAGATGGACGAGCAGGTGCCTGCTATGGCGCGACTGCTCGACGCCTTTGAGGAGGGTGCAACGGTAGCATCGCAGGGTAGCGATCTGGAGGCGATGAAGCAGCGCGCAAAGGATGCTGCCACCAAGGCCGAGTCCGACAAGGAACCAGAAAAGGTGGAGCGAGGGCCCGACGGGAGACCGCGAATCAAGCGCAAGACCAACTGCAACTTCCTAGCCTCTGTCTTTGCCAACGCCACAGTCCTTCCACGGGGGCGAGACTGGTTCGTCACCCCGCTGTCAGCCTCCTCATCTGCGACCTCGGCGATAGCTCAAGCGGCTCTCGCACGTGGTGTCGACGAACAGGGCGCCATCCCTGCCGCCACCGAATACCCCGTCGCTCGTATCATGGCCTTCACCGAGCACCCCAACCTCATCCGCCGAGGAGGCGTCATCAGCACGCTCAAGAACGTCCTCTTCGTCAAGTCGGCACACAAGCTCCTCGTAGCACCCCCACCACCGCGCGAGGGCGAAGATGAGATGCTCGCAGGCGCTCTCCGTGCCACCACCCGCCCACCTTCCTCGGTCGACATTCTGCCGTACCTCTTGCTGCCGCTCTGCGATGGAAAGGAGCTCGCCGAGGTGGACCTCGAGGACCAGGACGAATTGCCGGAAGAGTGTCAGATGCTTCCAGAGGACAAGAAGCGCGAGAGGGATCCAGCGTTGCGACTGATGCTCGTTGAGTCATTGCTTCTGCTGTGCACGAATCTGTACGGTCGTCAATGCTTGCGTGCGAGAGGCGCGTACGTTGTCGTCAGGTCAGCGCATCTGGTCGAGTCGGATGAGAAGATCGCAGAGTCGGTGCTCAGGTTGGTCAACATCCTCAAGAGGGACGAGTCAGCGGCGACAGCCAAGGATTTGGAGGATGACGCACAGGCGAACGAAGAGGACGTAGGGGCAGAAGCGCAGGACAACGCTGACAGCGACGATGAAGATTTGCAGATCGAGGAGTTGTGAATGTAAAATCGATCTTTTCTTCGCAGACTGGTCGATGCGCTTGCCAAAGACATAGCTGAGTCGGTTATGCGCAGGTTCTCGAGCGGTCCGGACAATCACATGTGATGGTTCAAAGATGCAGTGATGGCCGCAAACCTAAATTTTTTCGACATCGTCACGCATGCTTTCTCAAAACGCCACACTTCAGTTCACTGGTCAATCGCGGAGAAAGCCGAATCACTGAAATGCAATTTCGATTGTCACTTCTGATCGACACACTGGATTCCAAGCAGCAGAAGCCGACGGAAGCCAAGACTTGTTCCGTCGAGTGGCTTTGGGCGTGAGAACCAACCTTGTTCAGCTAGAAGACGGTGTCGGTCTCGTCTCGGCCTTGATGACAACTCGGTCCTGCGCACAACCCTTGAGCGGAAAATGGCGCATGCGATCGTGCTCAATGCCGTGTTCCGAGCTGCACGATAGGCTTACTGCATATGAATCGAGAGCTTCCAAGGCAACGGTACGCTGTCAAAGGGAAGTCTTCGTTGATGCAGCATGCATTGTGATTAGGCTCAGAATCGGTCGCTTGGCAATGGCAAGCCTTCTGGCTCGCGGTAGTCGTCGACATCCAAGGCTTTGACCTCATCTCGCCTGCTGCTCCTTTCAATGTGCTGTTCGACTACATAAAGGCTAGAGCGCACCCTGCCACCGACTCCGTAGCCTCACCCAGGAACACTCTCACGATCAGCCAGCCATGTGCTACAGCGCCCTTCCACCACACACACCATCCGCCGAGAGCACTGCCTCCTCCTCCTCGCAGCCCTTGGCCTCTCTGCATCCTCCCCCCGACACATCCACCCAGGAAGGCTCGGTCCGCAAGCGTGTTGTCCGCGCCTGTGAGGTTTGCCGTCGTAAGAAGGTCAAATGCAATGGCCACAAGCCATGCGATCAATGCATAGCCTATGCCGAGGAGTGTAGCTACGTCGATGTCAAGGATCGATCAGCATACAGTAGGAGATATGTCGAGTCGCTCGAGGCGAGGATCTTGGAGCTGGAGAGAAGGGTAGACCACCTGTACATGACGCCTCCTGGTGGGCAGAGCCTTGGAGGTGGAGGAATGAGGAGGGCCAGCGATCCGGGTTATAGTACGATGAACAGCTGGGCGGGCGAGAACGGACGGGTTCATCGTACTTCTCAGCTTCGATTGACCCGAATGGACGATGCAGTAGACGATGATCTCAAGTCACTTTCGGCGATGTCGCTTGCTGCTCCTGGAGTAGGAGCGGCATCAGGAGCTGGACAGCAACACGTCTCGTCTCAAAACATCGGTGCTCAACACTTCAGTAGCAACGAGCAGCTCAGTGAGACTTCAAACAAGCGATTCAGAGCAGCCACAATTCCGCAGGTGCTCGCTTCAACTAGTCAGGTCTCTCCAGCGTTTCAGGCACGACTTTCAGCGTCCAACAATCCCACGGCGGACCATTCAGATTATGGCTCGACGGCATTAGCGTTCCATCCGGCTGTCTCGCCGATGCAGTGGCTGCCGCATGAGACCTTTCAGGGTCGCGCGGGCAGCAGCATCAGACACGCTCTCGCAGCAAATGCTGTCGAAGCCGCAGCTCCGCAACAGCAGCACCAGCAACATGACCAGCACCCGCCGTCCGCTCAGATTGTTGCTTCTCAGGCACCGCAACAGCCCTTCGTCGTCAACCAGCAGAATCTCATGGCTGGCTTCCTGGACCAGTTCATTCAACAGGATCAGCACACGAGACGGCAGGCTCCGTAGTACTCACTTCCCACAACCACTTGATCCGTCATCCACTCTACTCAGGCACCACTCTGCTCAGGCACGAAGCAATGCGATTCTTTGAAAATCCAGCTCGCTCTTGAAGACTACTGACCAGAAGGAGACGATGCGCTCGGCGAAGTCCGATGCTTGACCCGAGACAGTTTGTCCTTGAGTGAGTTGAGCTGGTTCGCCTTCCAGTTGCGTAGCGACTGCTGGATACTCTGCTGGCTCGTACCTGACTCGGGCTGCGAAGATGGTCCTTGTTGCAAAAGTGTCGGGTCCACGGTCGCTGGCGGAGGTGAAGCCGCCTCCTGCTGGGTCAGCGGATCATCATCCGGAGGAGTCGCGATCTCTGTGCTACTGTGCGTGAGTGGAGCGCTCTCTCCGACTAATTCGGGCTGCAAAGGTGGGCAGCTACCTGGAAGACTCGGATCCATCATCTGCATCAAGAGCTGGTCCAGCGCTCTTCTCTGTCTCGTCTCTTCATCAATGTACTCGACGCCTGAATAGTCGCTTCCATTGACGATCCCCTGTCCGACCAGCTGACCGTCGAAGCTGTAGAAGCTACCTTGCACCTGTCCGGACTCGTTCGGTTCTGAGAGCGCGACGAAAGCCGAGTTGGACGAGTTTGCGCCGTAGTAGGCCGATGGAGGTGGGTCGACGGAAGTGAAAGAGGGTTGAGTGTATGCTGATGGTGGATCGTAGGCGCTTGTTCCTGCCTGCTGAGATTGAGAGTAGTCGATCCAGCAAGGATCGTGCTGAGTCCAGTCGCCGAGGCCACCGTAGGACTGGGCGGCGGATGCACCCATGTGAACGTTGATGCTAGAACCAACATGAGACTCAGTGTACGACTGAGGCTGGTACTGAGGTTTGTACTGTGCTTGATGGAGGGAAGGCTGGTCGGGAAGAAAGGCGCCTGACTGCGAGCCGCTTTGCTCCGTACAGGATGAGGTCTGACTAGACAAGCCGCTGGAGACTGCTTGAGCGTACGGATCATACTGATTGCCAACATCGAAAGCCGAAGCGGACATAGAAGTCCAAGGTTCGGTCTGATTTGCTGACGGAGCAGATTGTTCGGTGGTCTGGTGATTGGCAGCAAAGTCGGTCATCGTGGATCTGCTCTGCAAGGCCGGCGAGGACGGCTCGTCCTTCATAGCGGCCGCAAGTCCTCTCATAGCCAGAGATGCTTGCAGAAACGCACGCCTCTCGGGGGGAAGCGCGCTCTTGACGGCCTCAAAGAGGTTGCGTTTCGGCTTGAGGTGACCCGGTTGCAATTCGACTGGCTCTGTGGTGCTCACTGCTTCGTCAGAGGTGATAGCCTGGCCGATGGGGATGGGAGGCGCGGGAAGTGGAGCAAGGAAGACTTGAGGTTCGCGGAGGTGCTGTGGAACGAGCGTTTCGAAAGAGTTGGACGTCGAGGCAGCATACGACATGTGTCCATCGAGGGATCTTCTGGCTGGTGACTTTGATGAGCGCCTCGGAGACACGGGATAGTCATTCGAGGCGCCATACGAGAGAGAGCGACAAAGTGAAGTGGCTTGCGGATCGTCCGGTGCATAAAGCAATACGGGCGCATGCTGCTGAGTGACTTGACCATTCGAGTAGCGTGCACTGGGAGAAGCAGGAGCCGTCAACGACGTTCGGCGGGGACGAGATGCTGAGTAAGGGGATGCTCTGCTTCGTGCTCCATCGAGCGAAGCCTTCTTTCGGCCGCTTCCGGAACCAGAGCCTGACATGGGACCGCTGATGTCGCAAGGGGAAAAGTCAGTGTTTTCTTGCTTCTCGGGTGTGCGGTCCAATACCGAGCTCTCTGCTTCCTGAGGGTCTTTCTTGGTGCCTGAAGACTTGTTTCGGTACTCTGGGTATCGCTCTGAATGCTCTCTCGCCGCCTGCTTTGCCTTTGCGAAGAAAGTGGCTTTGACCGATTCGGTCTCCTCGCGCCAAAGCTGACCGATCACCTTACTCAGATTGCGCTGGTAGTCTAGTTTGTCGAGACCGTTGCTCACCAAAGCTGAAGGGTCCTTCTGGCTCTTGAGCTCGCGCATCTTGTGAGAGCGATAGAGGATGAAGGCGTTCGGAGGGCGTGGGATCTTGCGCAAGACAGGCGGAGGCGCCGAAGGTTGAGGGGCTGGCATTTCGGCTGGTAGCTCGACGAGGCTCTTGGAGCGAGCACGGGCTTTCCGACGGGGCTTGGACGGCCCTGCCTTGCCTGTGTCATGTTGAGCTTGCTCATCAGCGTCCATATCTGCGAAGAAAAGATGGCGAGGGCGTACGTGGCTTGAAGGTGATGGACGCAGGCTGTGACAAGCGGCGAACCAAGATTGGACGTGATTGTCGTGTGTGGAAATGAGGGGCGAAGGGCGAAAGAGAAAGTTGGGGGTTGAAATAGAGACCGAATGATCGTGTTGAGTTGAGTTGAGTTCTGACAGGCAACGAATGCGATGAAGTGCGGGACTGCCTTGCGGCGCACTCAGACCGGCCTCTTAAGGCGGACAGGACCGAGCTGAAGGCCAGGCAGCAGCATTGGTCCGGTTCCGCACTTCTCAGTCTCGTTGCAGCGTCTCCTTGCCCGTGTTCCGATTGCGACTTGCTGTGACGGTTCTGTGAGTCCCAAAGAGATTGTGCGGAAAAATGAGGTGACGCAAGTGCGCGAGGAGATCACTCGAAAGATGTGATCTTAGAGAGTTGCAGGCGCCGAGCTTATCCGCTGTGATTGAGCTGCAAACATATGAAGCCCACTTGTGTGGTTTGCGCAGTGCGAATTGCGTCCGGATTTGCGGTGGGCGTTGCTATGTCGATCCGGGAGCGTGAAGCGCCTGCGGCGTGATACGGTGGTGGGAGTGCGTGGAGAGGTGTCGCACAAGAGGTAAGTTTGTGAATGACATCGGCAAGTCGTCAAGGAAGGACCTGGAATGTGTGACGAACAGAGGGTCAAGCGATCTGACTACATTGTATGCAAGATCTGCATGAAGGTGGGGCGTCAAAGTGCAATGACGCCCAAGAACAAAGGGACCGCATGTTAGCCTGAAACGTGCCTTTAGCCACCCACCGTCTCGAACGAAGGCTCACCGTCAAGAGCTTGAGCTCTGTATCGTCCTTCAATGCTCACTTGCAGCGAATTGAGCTTGACGTGCCTGGATCTTGTGTTGTCCTAGCGGAATCGCCATGGTGACGTGTGATGTCGAGGCCCTTGACAGCTGCTCAGCCGAGACCTGTCAAAGGGGGGGTTTTTTTTTTCCGCGCATAGCCTTGAACTTAAGGAATCTCACATTTGGCCGAAATTCGAGTGTGAGTGTTGGTCTTGCGCGAGGTGGCAGCTCGACTCTCTCAGCTCACGCGTCGCGCAAAGTGGAACGAACACTCAGCTGGAAAAAGCTTCGGTGCCGCTGACTTTTGGCCAGGACCCTGACGCTGACCGAAGGACCGAAGCGCAGAAGGAAGTACCGACAGCATGTCACTGAGCTCCCCTTCCGACAACCATCGGCGACTGACATTCATCAGCATAGCCACCATCATCGGTTCCCTGCCGAGCATTCTCCCACGATGGCGCCCGTATCCACATCCACCATCACTCAGCCATCGGCCGGTCCGTCGTCGAGCAAGCGCAAGATCGACGAACCTCACCAGTCGGCCTTTACCGATACGCTCAAGCGTCTCAAGGAGGAAGCCGACTCGAACCAGGAGGTCGACGACGAGGCAACATGGCCACGACCTTATCTCGAGCCCCTCGACGTAGACAACGATGCCGTCACTTTCCAGCAGATCGATATCGAAGAGCATCAAGCCGTCGGACAGGCACCTGCCATTCGCATGTACGGCGTCACCGCCGAGGGACACTCGGTCTGCGCTCACATTCACGGCTTCCTGCCTTACTTCTACATACATGCGCCACGCGGCTTCACCGCCAACACTTGCAACGACTTTACCAACCATCTCAACGTACTCTTTGGCGGGCGCACCGTCCACAGGTCCGAGGTCGTCAGCAAGAAGAGTCTGATGGGTTATGCTGGACAGGAGAATGTCGCCTTTATCAAGCTCACCATCTCAGATCTTCGCAGCGTACCAAGGATTCGCGGCTCGTTGGAACGTGGCGAGATCGGCTTCCGTGATCTCTTCACACCGGGCGACGCTTGCCTCACCTACGAGAACATCGCTTACACCTTGCGTTTCATGATCGATCTCAAGATTGTCGGCATGAACTGGATTCGCGTCCAGGCGGCCAACTACAAGCTTCGGCCCGACAGTCAAAAGGTCTCACTCTGCCAGATCGAACTCGACTGTAGCTGCGACGCCATCGTATCGCATGCGCCGGACGACGAATGGTCCAAGATTGCCCCCCTCCGTATCCTCAGTTTCGATATCGAGTGTGCTGGTCGCAAAGGTGTCTTTCCCGAACCCTCGGTCGACCCCGTCATCCAGATTGCCAACATGGTCACACGGCAGGGCGAGTCGACGCCTTTCGTCAAGAACGTCTTTACCCTCAACACCTGTTCGCACATCGTCGGCAGTCAAGTGCTCTCTTTCAACAAGGAAATCGACATGCTCGAGGCGTGGACCAAGTTCGTCCAAGAGGTCGACCCAGACGTCGTCATCGGTTACAACATTGCCAACTTCGATTTCCCCTACCTGCTCGATCGAGCCAAGGCGCTCAAGTCGACCAAATTCGCCTACCTCGGTCGTGAGCGAGGCGTCCGCACCGAGGCCAAAGATACTCACTTCTCCTCCAAAGCCTACGGTACGCGCGACTCCAAGAACACCGAGTTGCAAGGCCGTCTTCAACTCGACATGCTCCAGGTCATGCAGCGTGACTACAAGCTCCGATCCTACTCGCTCAACTCGGTCTCCTTCGAGTTCCTTGGCGAGCAGAAGGAAGACGTGCACCACTCTCTCATCACCGAACTCCAAAACGCAGGTCCAGAATCGCGTCGCCGTCTTGCCGTCTACTGTCTCAAGGACGCCTACCTACCTCAGCGTCTGATGGATAAGCTCATGTGCTTCATCAACTACATCGAGATGGCCAGAGTCACGGGGGTCCCCTTCAATTATCTGCTTTCGCGTGGTCAGCAGATCAAGGTCGTGTCGCAGCTCTTTCGCAAGGCCAACGAGGATAACTACCTCGTCCCCGCTTACAAAGGCGAAGGCACCGAAGACCAGTACGAGGGCGCCACGGTCCTGGAGCCCAAAGCAGGCTACTACGACCGACCCATCACCACGCTCGATTTCGCTTCCCTGTACCCCTCAGTGATGATGGCCCACAACCTCTGCTACACGACGCTGCTCGACAAGAAGACGATCGACCGACTCGAGCTCAAACAGGACGACGACTACGTCATCACCCCCAACAACAACTACTTCGCCACCAAAAAGCTGCGCAAAGGTCTTCTGCCGACCGTCTTGGAGAATCTGCTGGCGGCCAGGAAGCGCGCCAAGGCCGATCTCAAGAAAGAGACCGACCCCTTCAAGCGCGCCGTGCTCGACGGTCGTCAGCTGGCACTCAAGATCAGTGCCAACTCGGTGTACGGCTTCACGGGTGCCACCATCGGCAAGCTGCCGTGTCTCGAGATCTCGATGAGCACCACCGCCTACGGACGACAGATGATCGAACAGACCAAGACGTACGTCGAGAAGCACTATACCATCGCCAACGGATACGACCACGATGCCGAGGTCGTGTACGGTGACACGGACTCGGTCATGATCAAGTTTGGCGTGCCTGACCTGGCCAAGGCGATGGAGTTGGGCGCCGAAGCCGCAGGTCTAGTTTCAAAAACCTTTGTCAACCCGATCAAGCTCGAGTTCGAAAAAGTCTACTTCCCCTACCTGCTCATTAGCAAGAAGCGATACGCCGGTCTCTATTGGACGAGGCAGGACAAGTACGACAAGATGGACACCAAGGGTATCGAGACGGTGCGACGCGACAACTGCCGACTGGTGCAGACGGTCATCGACACGTGTCTGCGAAAGATGCTCATCGACCGCGACGTCAAGGGAGCCGAGGAGTACGCCAAGAACATCATCTCGGACCTGCTGCAGAACAAGGTCGACATGTCGCAGCTGGTCATCACCAAAGCACTCGCCAAGTCGGACTACGCAGCCAAGCAGGCGCACGTCGAGCTGGCCGAGCGCATGCGCAAGCGCGATGCCGGTTCGGCCCCAGCACTCGGAGATCGTGTCGCCTACGTCATTGTCAAGGCCGCCAAGGGAGCTGCCGCCTACGAACGATCCGAAGACCCCATCTACGTGCTCGACCACAACATCCCCATCGACACGCGCTACTACCTCGAGAACCAGCTCGCCAAGCCGCTGCTGCGCATCTTTGAACCCATCATGGGTCCCAAGGCCAACACCATGCTCAACGGCGAGCACACGCGCGTCGTCCAGGTGGCCACGTCCAACGTCGGTGCGCTGATGAAGTTTGCCGTCAAAACGGTGCAGTGTCTCGGCTGTCGAACGCCGCTCAAGGATCAGAACATGCCGGTGTGCAAGAACTGCAGGCCGAGGGTGGCACAGCTGTACCACGAGAAGCTGGCACGCGCCTCGGCGTTGGAGGTCGAGTTTGCGAGGTTGTGGACGTGCTGCCAGCGATGTCAGGGGTCTCTGGCGCAGGATGTGCTGTGTACGAACAAGGATTGCCCGATCTTCTTCAAGCGGAAGAGGGCACAGAAGGATGTCGAGGATGCCGTGCATGTGGTTCAGCGTTTCGACACAGCCTGGTAATGATTCACAATGTTTTCTCATCGATTGCGGTGTTGGATAGCATACAGTTCGAGCTTGCTTCTTTACAACTTGGCACCGTCCTTGCGGAGGAAGGTGGCAGCGACGTTCTTCCTCTGGATCTTGCCCGTAGCCGTCTTGGGGATGGCGTCGGTGATCCAGATGCGTTCGGGGATCTTGAACTTGGTGAGCTTGCCCTGCATCGCCTGCTGGATCTCTTTCTCGCCGAGACTCTCCTTGCCCTTGTGCAGGATGACTACTGCGCCGACCTTTTCGCCGTACAGCTTGTCGGGCATGGCGAACGACACGGCTTCCTTAACGCCTTCGACGGCGAGGAGAGCAGCGTCGACTTCGAGCGGAGAGATCTTCTCACCGGATCGGTTGATGAGCTCTTTAATTCTGCCTACGAGCTCAACGTAGCCGTCGGGATCCTTGCGACCCTGATCGCCGGTTCGGAAGAAGCCCTTGTTCTCGGCCAGGGTGACGAAAGACTCTTCGTTGGCCTTGGGGTTGTTGAGGTAGCCCTTGGTGACGTTGGCGCCTCGAACGCAGACTTCGCCAATGGTGCCTTGAGGCACCTCGCGACCTTGCTCGTCGAGGATACGGATCTCGACGCCGTGTCCAATGCCGACGGTGCCCGGCTTGCGCTTGGCAGGCGGCAGGGGATTGGACGTCATCTGGTGCGCAGCTTCGGTCATGGCGTATGCCTCGAGAACGGGTGCCTTGAACGTCTTCTCGATCGCGTGGAAGGTCGAGGGCGAGAGGGCCGAGGAGCACGATCGGATGAACCGCAGCTTGGGCACCGGGTTGGGAAGCGGCGAATTGAGCAGCATCTGGTGAATGGTGGGGACAGCGGTGTACCAGTTGCAGTTGTTGGTCGACAATTCGTTCCAAAAGACGCTTGCCGAGAACTTGGGAGGGATGACGGCGCTTCCACCGGACAAGAGCGTAGCTAGGAGACCACAGAGCAGACCGTGGACGTGGAAGAGCGGCATGACCAGATACGTGCGGTCGACAGGAGTGAGGTTGTAGGTACCGATGATGTTGCCCATCGTCGTGTAGAGGTTCTTGTGGGTCAGAGGCACACCCTTGGGTCGGCCCGTGGTACCACTGGTGTGCAGCACCAGCGCAACATCCTCATCTTGCGGCTTGCGGATCTGGTTCTTCCTGCCCACCTTGCTGCCATCAGCTCGCACGAGCGATACGCTTCCGGTACCGCTGGGGTCAAAGACGATCTCGACCGCGTCCACGCCGCCGGTCTTCTTGGCGGCCTCGACGGCAGGATGACCGGCCTTGAGCGCACCCTTTGGCAGAAGAAGCAGCTTCGACTTGGTATCCTGAAGGTAGAACTCGACCTCTCCCTGCGAGTAGTTCGGGTTCAAGGGCGCAGCCACGAGTCTCTCTGCACCGGTAGCGAGGAAGGCAAGGGTGAACTCGATGCCGTTGATGAGCGAAGAGCTGACCGAGGTTCCGGGAGCCAGGTTGAAGGAGGCGAGCTGGGCTTGGAGGTCGAGCACCAGCTCATGAAGTCGAGCGTAGGTGAAGGTGAAAGGGGTCGGGGATGAGGGTGGGAGGATGACGGCGGTTGTCGTAGCTTCAAGGCCCTCGCGCGGGGCAAAGACGCTCATAAGGTTGGCCATGGTTGCGAATAGTGTCGGTCGAAACGATGGTAGGATGGTGGACGGAAAGTTAGAGATATCAATCGATGATTCATTCACAATCACGAATCGCCGCTCTCGACCGATTTTCGGCAACTTGCGGCTCTCTCGGGTATCTAAAAAGGCAGCGGCAGTAACTGACAACGCGCACAGATACCCTAGCAAAACTTGTACAAACCATCCTACACCACCATCATGGATCATACATCATGTCTGGATGCAAAAACATAGTTGCTTTCCGTAGAAAGCGTCTCTTCTGAGCATTTGAGAGCCATCCATCTGCTGGGGCCTGCTAATCTTCTCTGTGTCGCTCGCCACGGTTGCTCGAGTGTGGATGACGTCGAATGATCGGACAAGATGTCAAGCGGGAATCCCTGCAAGGCTGCCATCTCGGCGAGATCGACTCGTCTCTCGCCTCGCTGTCTTTGAAAGCGATTTCAGGCTCGATCTTCTCCCGAGTTTGTATGAGAAACAAGATCCACGTCTATGATCTCGACTGGCAGCTCTGCGATGCGCTTGCCCGAGCTCGATATACCTCTGGCTGATAGTGTTGAGGGATCTCGCTGAGCCGCATGCGCAGACCTGCTGGTAGAGACGTTCAGTATGGCTTCCATCAAGTATGGAACGTGGAGCTGCCATGTCTGTCTCGTCCGAGCTGGCTGCCCTCTTTGGCTGTGTTCAGTAGAGCCGATCGATCCGAGGTCGGCCGTCTTCCCAATTCGTGATGATGCCCGACCAGATGATGGGAGCAAGTGGCAAGGAAGAGGATTCTAGCGCTGTTCCTTGGCATCGACGTGGGTCCGCAGGTCGCAGAACTGAATGACTGATCGGAGGCGTTGAAGTTCAGTCCAGAACAGAGTGTCGACCATCCTGTTCGAGACGTGAGCCTTGTTAACCATGTCGCCGTATCCGAATGCCGCGAAGTAAGACTCTGCCCTGGCCAGCAGACTTGCCTCGAGGATGTGCGGTATTCCTCCTGCCACGTTGATAGTGAGGCCGCGATGTCGACTCTTGTGCCCGACCATTATGTGGTCTTGCTTGTCGTCATCCAAGTCATCCGTCTGGATGTCGTCTCCGTTGTCGTCGGTCTCGGAGCCTTCGTCAACATCATCGACGAAGTCACACTCATCCTCTTCCAGCTTTTCGAGCTCTTCGAGATCTGAGAGGATCAGTGAGATCACTCCCGGTCGTGTCATCATCGTTGCTTGCATTGGTTGCGGTGCCAAGAAGGTAGTCGGCCGCCTTGCTGGCAATGTCGACGCCGGTGGCTCGGGAGAATGCGCGAAGAGCAGTATCGACGGAGTCTCGAGGCACTGAAGCTGGGCAGCAGACCACGATGTGCTCTTCAGGGCAAAGACGGGATACTGCGACGGACTCCGACAGACTTCGAGCAGGTACAAGAAGGCTCTCAGCACTAGATCAGCTAGCACGTCTGACAGAGGGTCTCCTCGAGCCAGACCCCGTTCGAGTGGATGCTGGACGCCATCAACAACATCGCTCCACGAGGATTGAGGAGGCACTGAATTGGCTGCCTCTTGGTGTTACCATACTGACTGTTGGGAGAGTCTGCATGCCTAGAGGCTACCGCCTTCCAGTCGGCCCCGATGACGACGAGAGGAGCACCTCGTTCTTGTCCCGTGCCACCGGTCTGCCAGACGAGCATCACTCTAGCATCCTGATTGATGAAGAGGTGCTTCATGGAGTCGTGAGGGACACGGAACACTACGCCTGCGTCGTGCGAGAGGATCGCATCGGTATCAGCGGTCCAGAAGTCGGCATGGAAGAAGGGTATGGCCCTCCAGCCCTGGACCGTGACGGGCTCGCGCTGTGACGCAGCGTTCTTGGCCGGTTTCTTTGCGGCTCGGCACTCCTGAAGGCAGAGAATGCCGACGGTGCAGAGCGCCTCATTGGTGGGGTCGAGGAAGTTGGGCTTGCGTGTCTCGATACCGTGCGTATTCCAGGAGCCCACACAAAGACAGGATTGCTGCGATTGCGACATGTTTCACACGAGGAGGACGGTGAAAAGAAGAGTTGATTCGATAACGGCTTGAGCTCTCGCCGCGACATCTTGCGACATCAGTTGCAATCTGGAATGGATGCTCGACAGCACCATCTTACCGAGTCACGGCTCCAAAAGCTGCTCTATGCGACGACGGTGCAAAGAGCAGGGCTTCTCGCTGGACAGAAGACTCAAATTTTGCTGTTCCAAACGAGACCGCTTCCACCCTTAGATGAAGATACGCTGGTGTCTCTTGCCCTGCCAGCGGCATCGAAGTTGGTCCTGCTGTCCTCCTCCCCTGGTCGAGCGATCAGCAATGCTGGGTCTCGCAACTTCTTGGGATGATCATGCTGATCCTCGAGGCCTCGAGGAGGATGATAGCGCTATTGTCATGCATCTCGATGAAGACCCAGAGGTCGACGACAGCGGGGACTTGGACGACGAACACGAATTTATCGTCGTTGGACTCAGCTCAGGCATCGCGGCTTCACTGTCAACCTGGCAGGAGGTGTGCCGCACGATCTCGAGGCAAATCTACTGGCCAGGACAGAGTCGTACTCTGCGGCTTTCTGATGGGGTGACGTGGTGACCAAGGTTTGGGCTGCAAACAGGATGGTCAGCAAACTCGGTTCTATGCTAAGTTTCAACTTCAACCGATCTTGTGTTCGGTGACCCCCGGTTGTCCCAAGGCGAGCTTCTCGTTCATCCGTCGCTCTTCCATCCTTTGAGATGCGTGACATTGAGCTCGCAAGTCTAGCCACAGAGCGAAATCACAGTAGCTGATGCTTTCTCGTGGTACACAAGGTGACGAACAAAGCCTCGTCGGAAAGAGTCGCCCTGCTCTGTCTGTAGAAGTGCAAGCTTCGCAATGATGGGTCCGCTGTGGGCGATGAGAACGCCTTGAGGATCCAATACACCGAAGCTGCCTCGCTTGTGGGAGTGTACAGCGTTTTCCAGGCCCTAGTGTCGCTTCCGGGAGACACAAAGCGCTGCATCAGGCTCTTGACTGTCAACCCGTGCCAGCAGGGAGCCCATACCAGACGAGGAAGTTGGCGATCAACTCCCAATTTAGCTGCTTGTACGCCGGTCGCATTGAGATGACCGCAATGCAAACATTGACCGGGATGTGGCGTGCGATATCAAACCATCCCTGCAAGCTTGGGATGAAGCTGTCCGATGCATCGGCCTTGCAATTCTGCAGCGAGAACAGACCGTCCAGCTCGCAAACCTCGCGAATGCGTCCTGCCAGAGTGGCCGACATGAGCCCATAGTCCCAATTCGAGGTGAGGAGGAGGCAGAGAGGGTCAGGAGTCTCCTCCATCAAGGACTCGGCAGACGAGTATCTTCCCAAGAAGACGGGCATCCCTGACGGCAGCAGTTGGTTAGCTCCTTCACCTCCCCACAGCGCTGGGAAGCTGACTGTGTGGGAAGAGCTGCGATGGACAATCAAGAAGCAGCAAAGGTGACAAGGACCACATTGTGGTCAGATGTGGTGGCGACGTGCTCGACCTCCGCCAGAAGAGGAGCAAGGCAGGAGGAGGCGTGCACATAGTCGATGCGCTTGGCCGAGTAGATCGACCTCCTGCGTTTCCATCTCATACCGTTCGACGCAGAAGCTGGATGGCGCGCGCAAGCAGCTGCGACTTGGTGTTCCGATACTGACCGCCCAGAGAGTCAGCATGGATGAAGGCGTCGGCGTTCCAGTCAGCTCGAATGATGACGAGAGGAGTGTCTCGTTCTTCTCCCTCGCCATCGATCTGCCATGCCTCTGTAGAGAACATGCGATCAGCCGCATCAGGTCGTGGGAAGGGCTGGAGGATCCAAGACACCGGAGCTGAAGGAATCTCACTACCGTGATGCCTTGAATGCCCGCCTCTTCTCGTGGTCAGACATCGGCCTGAAAGGACCGAGCAGCAAAGGGAGACCAGCACAGCCAAGGATGTACGGTCGATTGCGGCCGCTTGGTCGACACTGGATCGGACGCTTACTGGACGTCTCTACCGGCAGACCGGCGGAAGCAGTTTGCCAGACGTATGGAGGCAGATCTGGTTCCTGGCTCCGTCTCGAGCCCAGTGAGCCTGGCTGCAGCTCGGTCTACAGACCACGCGACAACGTCTCGCTGCTGGACCGAGCTCTGCAACTTCAAGTGAATCGATCCTTGTCCGGAAGCTTGCTTGTCCCACGACCGCCCTGCTCACGTATTTGAGGAGTGTGGCCTAGAGTTGTCGGCCAAGGTCTTGCAACTCAATTCGCTCAGCCAGCTCAATCTGTCAAGTGGTTTCAAGCGATTCTATTTCGACACTATTCAGCTCAAAGCTTGTGTGCCTCCGTAGCCTGAGGAGGCGGTCCGCCCTGTTCGCAGATGCGTCGCATATCCCTCAGAGACTCCACCAAAGCCTTTGCGAATGGTGTCGTAGCGCCGTTCTTCGACTCGATACCGAACTTGAGCAGCTGGGCACCGGCGAGGTAGTTGATACCGTACGACTCGGTGGGGTAGCCTGTGCCGAAACCGGTGCCTGCAAAGCGGTCTCCTGCGCTGAGACCACTGGTGCTCAATCGCCACGATTGCGACTCGCCAAAGAGCGGGTCGGAAAAGACCGCGGGTGTCTCGCCGTCCTCTGCGCGAAGAAGGAGGCGGAGGCCGGTCATGTGTCGGTCGATGCCCTTGCCCGTCGAGCTCTCGCGCGTCTGTGTATTGTGCGACTTGGTAGCGGCGGTCAGCAGCGCGTAGAGCGTCTTGGCATCCTTGCCTTCACGTACACCACGGACGAATTCGTACGCCTCGTCGCTAAAAGAGCGAATGACATCCGTGCGGCCGTGCTTGAAGAGTCGGGTGGAGGCGGTCTCGTAGGTCGACACCTGCTGTCCGTGCGATTTCGCATAGGCCAACTGGAGGGCCATCTGAAGATAGGCGTCGGGACTGTGCTTGCCCACCTTCTTGATCCAGTCGGCACCGTACTCGTCGTACCAGAGCGTGCGGATGTCCGACTCCTTGGCGGCCTGCAGAGCGGCTTGCTCCGACTGCTGGATCGATTGCTGGGTCGACTCGTCGATGGCCCATTCGAGCTTCTTCCAGCTTGCCGAATCGTTGGGCGAGCTGACCTCTGCAGGAAGCGTAGATCCAGGAGGAGGGCATGGCTCGGCAGCAGCATAGTCGCAGAGGATACTGGGGATGAGAGCATCGCAAGGCGAGTGTTCGCCCATGATGCCGGCGCGTCCGTTGGGCTCGACGACGATCGAGAGCGCCTTGTCGAACCAACGGTTGTGTCCGCCTCGTCCAGCACCGCTGCAGTTGCGTGCCAGCGCATCGACCCAGTCTGGGGTGCACTCGTGGGCTGGCGCAGGGTGATCCGACGAGTGTCCCAGCACGCTCGAGTCGAGCGAGACGCAAAGAAGGCTGTCCTCGACCGAGTTGATGCTCTTGCGGTTGACGGGGGACACGCTCAGCAGGTGTTCGCGAGTCTGTGTGCGCAATATGTTCCCAGAAGAAAGAGGTCAGCAATGTTCGCGGTGAAAGACGCGAACGAGTGAGTTGCGCAAGCTTACCTTGGTCCACGTATCGCGGTTGTCGGAGCTGAGCACGCCTACACCAGCGCCATCGCCCTTTTGCGCATCCGCGACAATGTCCCAGAAAGCCTTTTCGATCGAATCGACGCCGAGCAGGGTGCCGTCCTTTCGCATCACCTCGAGCTCATAGTAGTTGTCGCGCACGATGACGGTGATGTGTCGTGCTGGAGCCGGATGCGGTGTCGCCGTGTTCCAGTCGTGAGGAAGTGCAGGGATGCGCGTGATGCCAAAGAGACTGCGAGCGGGACGATTGAACCAACGGCCTGAGAGTCAGTGAGGGCGTTCGAGAAAGAGAAGAAGGAGAGGGGACGAGGTCAGCGTGCTGCTCGGTCACTCACCGTGTGTACTGGTGCATGCAGAACGGACCGGCACGGGAAGAATCAGGCATGATGTCCTCGCTGTGCCGGCGCAAGTGAGAAGGAGGGAGCAGAGACAACAGAAAGGACAAAGGAAAGGTGTCAGCGGGTCGTCTGTGTGTGTCAAGAGGAAAGGATGTGCGCTGCACTCACTTGTCGAGACGAATCTTGAACTGCAGGAAGCGTGATGCGAGCCAGGCGGCACGACGGATGCCCCAGGCAGCGTCGTTCCAGTTCTGAGAGCCAAGACCCACGATGGGGTAAGCGTCGTGACCGCGGTGCTCGCCCAGCTCGGTGGGCATGTTCTGGTCGTGGGTGAACATGAGCCACCAGTTGCTGTTGATCATGAGCGGCACTCGCCACTCGTGGTAAGCCTTTTGAAGCCACCATCGGTCGTCGAGCCAGTTGTTGTCGGTGGTGCGGTCGACGTCGATGAGTCTCTGCTGAAGCCTGGAGCCGAGGCCGCCTTTGGCGAGCAAGTCCTGGACCCACTGCTTGCGTTTGGCGAGCTCCTTTTCAGCTGTGCTGCCCTCGAGCTTGCCTTGCTCTTCGAGCTGTCGAAGGAAAGGGGACAAGGACTTGAGATACTTGTCGAAGGTCTGCTCGAGTGTTGGCACGGGCAGACGAGGCAGATTCCTCTGCTGGCTGAAGGTCTTGGGCTGTGTGCCCGGCGTGCCGCGCCATGGAGTCAGGGCGAACATGGCTGGCGAGGAGGTGCGCAAGGTTCGAGGAGTGACGACGCTGACGCGTTGCAGAAGCGATTGCGAGGACAAAGGGCGTCCGAGTGAAAGAAGCTGCGACCGTGGGGATGATCGAGAACAGCGTCAGCGATTGAAGGCGCGACGAAGGCGCGACGAAACAGCAGAACCAGGCCAAGAGCGGACGGACGACTTACTTCGAGACCCTTTCGTTGTCTGCCCAGCAACATCAATCCAGTCGTCTCGATCAAGCTCGAGAGCGGGCGGTGACGTGTTGTATCGGTAGCGAGAGGTGTTGATGGTGTCCTGGTGGACAGGTTCGAAAGACTGTAGAATGAGGGGGATGGGGTGATGTGGGGGAGCAGGAGGCACTTTACCAGACTGAGTTGAAGCTGCCAAAGATGATTTGCTTGAGTGCGTGCTTGTTCGATAGCTCGGAAAGGAAGGATTGCGGGGAGCTCGGGTCGAGAAGCCGAGAGGGAGGACAAAGGCGGTTGGAAGGCGTGCGCGGTGTTGGATGCGGAGAAAGAGGGTGTGTTGCTCTCAACGGCTGAACGTGAAAAGCGATTCGCGGCGGTTGCGCTGTGAGTTTCAAAGCTGAATTTGCGCGGTGACCGGTCCTAGTCAGTTGCCGAAGCCGTAGCTCATAACCCTCTCAACCTTCACCGCTTCATCCAACTTTTTGTGGAAGTCCTACCCCTTCCGCCTTTCGGAGTTCAGTATCAAACCATCAACCCTAAGGGTGGTAGCTGATCGTGAGCTGCTGTCAACACGTGAGCTAGACACTGGTGTTTGTGGCGGCCAAGCATGACAAGCGAGGGCATGCAGAATCAAGATCGCGGATCAGCAGAAGCAGCCAACTCAGCCACGTTTCAGCGCCAGCGCAGACGTACGAGATTTTCCAGGTCCAAGGTTGTTAGACTTGTAAACGCCGAGATCGACGGGAAAATCACCAACCCTTTCGTCACGATCGAAAAAGTGTGAATCGTCAGGCGACACCAACCATCTCGTATACGCTGTTAAGCTCATTCTACTCCATCATCTTCATCATGTAACCTGTAAAAGCGCATATAGTTTGCCTTCCTCAACATTACCAACGATCTGAACGCATGTTTGTCGGCCCCGAGAGGGGCTCGACATATGATCTAAAAATAAACGATACAGAGAAGATTAGCAGTGCCCCAGCAGATGGATGGCTCTCAAATGCTCAGAAGAGACGCTTTCTACGGAAAGCAACTATGTTTTTGCATCCAGACATGATGTATGATCCATGATGGTGGTGTAGGATGGTTTGTACAAATTTTGCTGATTTTCTGGTCGATCATGTCGATCCGCGTTCTTTTTCTCCAAGGAATTTTCATTCTAATTTTTAGTTTTTAGTTTTTTTTTTTTTTTCTTTTTCCCTCCTCTTCGGCTTTCGATTCTCGCCTTTTCGAGTCAGGCACGGTTGAAAGATCTCAATCGTCGATGCGTCAAGATGGACACGAGCAGCGAGCAACGGACAGAAGGTGCCGAGAACGACGAGAGCCTCCTTCCATACACGCTCGGCAAAGCCAGACTCTCAAAACCCGTGACTAAGAGTGTCGCGGGACAGACAGCCTTCCGGACAAGGATCACTGCTACCTTCGGGAAGATCATCCTCCTCATCTTGTTCTTCCACCTCAACGGTCTCGACTTGCTGGTCTGCGATCCGCTTGCTCGAGCTTGATGCCCCTCACGCCGGTGGTGTTGAGGGATCTCGCTGAGTCGTCTGCGCAGACCTGCCGGTAGAGACGTCCAGAGAGTTAAGCTTCAGCCAGTGTGATTGAACGAGGACGTCTGGGCTGTCGTGTGTGCCGGTCTCCCTTTTGTCTTTTGCAGGACGTCTGTGTGGAGGTTTCGCTCGCTCGCTCGCCCAAAAATTTCCTGTCGAGGACCCTTCGAGCGTTGCTTTCAAGGTTTTGTGGTCTGCATCTTCCCTTCAACGATACCTCTGGGCTTCGTTCAACAACTCGGTCTGCCAGCATACACTCAGTATGAGTGCAGGCCGAGACGATGCTCATCCGTCTACCCTGCAGCTACTCTGCCGCCGTTGCGCAGGCCAACGCCCGGCCAGCATTCAGCATCTGCCTTTCGAAATTCTACACTTGATTCTGGTCTTCTCGGGGTCGGATGCTCTTCCGAGTACCAGTCGACACTTTCGTCAGGCCTGTCGCAGCGCGAGCGTGACTGCAAAAGCGGAGTACATCCTATCAAGATGGTTTCATCACTTCATTGCAATCGCGACCCAGCACGCTTGCCGCTCCAAGCGGCACAGGCATGCCGCTTGTGTCACTCTGGCCAGTCGCATCGCAGCACTCGAGCACGGTCACAAAGCGCAATTCGGCTTGACCGACTGCAACATTGCTTTGATTCGGGAACATCGACTCGATCTGCTGACTTTCGCAGCTGAGTTCGACATCAGCTCGGTAACGATCTTGGAACGAGTTCTAGTCATTGCTCGAGAGATTTTGCCACGATCACTTGAACTCTGCGTGCTGCCGCCACCAGGCTTGCCAGCGTTTCCGCCACCAATTCGGACCGCCACCGACAACCCCGTCAATATGGCATCGTGCCTGACCAGTGACAAGGCCAAATGCCTGACTCTCAAGACGCAGCTTCCGAAAAGGCTGTTCCGTCGGATCGACAACTTTGGCTATCTGGTCGAGCCGCCAGCGAGGGAGACAGCACAACAAGATTTAAACTCAGCGACTGACGAGTCTCGCCCACGAAAGAGGAGGAAGCGTCGCAAAGAGGCAGCTTCTTCGGCAGAGCCGATTCACGGAGATCTAGAGACAGTCGAGCACAGCGGCTTTCCGGTCTGGCTGTCCAAGCTCCTGCAAAGCCTGGCAAGCCCACCTTGGCGAAATGCAGCCCACCTAGAGCTCAAAGACGCAGTTGGCGCCGTGCCGAGCGCAGAAGACCTTCACATGCTCCTCTTCCTGCTGCTCGCGCATCGCGCAGATGTCTCTTCACATCAAGGCTATCCGCTCGCGATGGCGGTCCACCGGCAAGCTTTCGCGTTGGCTCACCTGCTTGTCTTGTTTGGCGCAGATCCCAACTGCAAACAAGGTTTGGCTGCGCAGATTGCTATTCGTGGAGGATCACGCGATCTACTGCACCTACTCGTTACGGGCCCACATCTCGACGAAGACTTGGAACGTCTCTTGTCCCTTAAGAATGTCGATTCTGTACCAAAGCCGACGGAAGCTAAGCGACTCAAGCTCGATCAGACACATCTTCGTCTCGCGATTCAGTCCAAGCAGCGGGATCTAGTCGATTACATCTGGCACGAGCAGGGAGTCTTTCCAGACATGGCCTGCCTTCGGCTTATCGAGACCTTGCGTTAGTTCGGCGCCTTTCATTTCGCGCATTGACCACATCTGTACTTTTAGCCATCAATCATTCCAGTTTGCAAGCAGCTACGAGAGTGTGTTGTTTGTCGGATCAGCCGAGTGATGGCCGCTATCTGTTGTCGGATCAGCCGAGTGAAGCATGCTCCTGCCCAGAGATTTGGCGCGAGTTTGCGCGTCGCTGCACATCGTTAAAAGCGAGGCTCTTGTCGAAAGTTCTCTCCTTCCTTCCCTCGCCCTTCTTATTGCTCACTTCTTCATCGCAACCACAATCCCATACCACAATCATGCCTCCTAAACGCAGTGGTGGTCAGCAGAACGGCCGGAACCGGTCCGGTGACGCCCAATCCAAACGAACACGCGGTGAATCGTCTTCCAACCAAGCATCTGGCTCTCGCGCTGGCCACGCAAAGTCGCAGCTGGACTTCTGCAGAGAGGATCTTCAAGAACTTCGTAAAGACTGGAAGCGCACGACTCGCTACGAATACATTATCAAACGCGCCCTGCCCATCTTGGACGTTGTCAACGAAGCGCTGGAAGCACGATCCAGACTGCCCGCGGCAAGCACCGGTTCGGCCGCGAAGCTCGAGTATCAAGCGCCGTACGTCGAGGGTACTCTGGAGAAGCTCTTTGACGACGAAGAGTGTGCGGGCATGGACAGTCTTTTTGCCGAACTCGCGGGCAGCAAGGAGACCGTTGTATACTACGACTGCAACACATTCAGTCAAGACGAGGACATAGATTTCTTTTGGTTTGTACAGGCATTTCAATCAGAGGGCGGGTGCTATCAGCCCATCGCCGCCACCCAGACACACCTCCTCAAGCACGAGAGAGGCTTGCTCGAATGTCGTCCGAAGAAGCCTGACCTGGCCCTGTTCCCCGACTGCGGCCTATCGCCTTCCACGGTCTTCAAGGACGACAAGGAAGTGTACATGGCCAACCTCGCAGCCTTCGTACCGCCTCACATTGCCCATGCCACCATCGGCACGTTGCACACCACCATCCGCGGCTGGCAACTCTTCATGACTTGGCCTCCCACGAAATACAATCTCGAACTGATGCAAGTCTGGACCTATCGCCAATACGATCTCAAGAGCGCTCTCAAGCTTATCCGCCAGCTCGAGAAGCCCTTCTTCAACTACATTCACCCGGGCGACACGGTCTACGTCGCTGCAGGTCACATTTGCATGACTCTCGCGCCCGATCCTATCGGCGTATACAGGATTAAGCTTGCCAATCCAGCCGCCCACGAGTGGGACGACATCATTCGCGCGCACAACTCCCAGCTCTACGCTGCGATCGATTTCCTCATGGACGGGGGTGACGTCGACAGGTTTGATAAGGCGGTACAGAAATTTCAGGAGGAGCACAACGTGTGGACAATGGTCGAGGCCGTGCCTGAACAACGTACAGCACAAACAGTGGCGAGGGCGGAGATCGAGTGGTTCGGTAGGAAGCGGCTTACGGATCTTCAGTTCCTCAAGGACGTTGCTGATGCCAAGCGCAAGGGTCGGGAGGACGACGTGCGCACGTTGGTGACTGCACGCAGGGGCATCAAGGTGGAAGATACGCCCGAACCCGGCTGGGAGTAGCTATAAGAAAGCATGGCATCATGATCGCGCCACAAAGCGACTCTTGTACGCAGTATGCTATGTGCCGCCACTTGGCACGACATCTCGCAATAGTAACAACGGCGTTGAATCGTTGAGACCAGATTTTACTGGTCACCTTGTTCGGCATGAGAAGATCTCTGCGAGAAGATATGCGGGGGTGTCGGTCATGCATCTGCGTTGGCGGAGTTCGAGTCTCGGTGAAAGTTCGGTCAGTCTTTTGGCTGGGGTCGCAGGAAGAATCGCTGCATCGCTCGGTCTGCTCGCGACAGTGTCGAAAGAACGAGAGAAGATTCTGCGATTGGTACGGCGTAGGTGTATCTGTCTGTCTGTCTGCAATAAAGGAAGATGGGAGCCAAGAGACAGAGGTTGGATCGTGTGGCTTGGCCTTGGAAAACGGCACGGCCGAGCAGCCACCTGACCTTCGCAGCACTTCCGCTGTACGGTGACTAGGCAAAATGCGCAGTGACCGAAGAGCGTCAGAAAATCTCTGCTGCTGCCATTCCCCCGCCTTTTTTTCTGGCATCTGCTGCGCACGGTCTTCTTATCTCTTGTGTGCCACCTCTCTTCCTCGCTCTCTCTCTGCGCGAGTCACTTGCTTTCCCTCTCTTCACGTCTTCTCGTCACAAACACCTTCACACACACTTACGCATTCCACCACCAACTCAAGATGTCGGCTCGCCGCCCCTCAAATCCATTTACAAAGAATCAAGACACGCCCGGCTACTACGACGAGCATGTCTCGGCCGACGAACGCGCTCAGCTGCGCTCGCTCGCCCAGCACATGCGAAAGCTCAGCATGAGCAACAGCGCACTTTCTGACGACAGCACCGATCTCCCATCCTTCCGCAAGAACAACGTACCCTCTGGTAGTGCAAGCAACGGCGCGCTCACTCCTCGAGCAGAAGCAGGTCCGCGTCCCAGTCAGTCGGGTGCCGCTGCATCTGCCACTCCCATTCCTGGCGCTCTTACCCCCGTCGGCGGTGCCAAATACACACCTCACAATGGTGATCTCCCCGATCCTGATCAGGCGTACGGAGAAGATCAAGACAAGGCCACCCTTCTATCAGGCAGCCTCAGCAGGAGCTCGTCCTCGTTCAACAACCACTTTGGTCGAGGCCACGATACAGAAGACGACAAGCAACGCGTCATGCAGCGTGCCCGTGGCATCGTTCGCACCTACAGCATGGGTCAGCAGAAGCGTCGTCCTCAAAGGATGAACGACGACCCCGTCATATTGTCACGTCGTATGAGTCACGACGCCGTTCAGCACGCACCTCGTCGCTTCATCGTCGATGTCGAAGAGACCATGCGCCTCGTGCTCGAGCAGGAAGACACCGACGGCAACTTCCAGATCTGCATCACCGACAGTGGACCCAAAGTGCTCTCCCTCGGCACAGCGACCAGCAACGGCTACAAGGGCTTCGACATTCGTGGAACCTACATGCTTTCCAACCTCCTCCAAGAACTTGCTCTCGCCCGCGAGCATGGCCGCAAGCGTATCGTACTCGACGAGTCGCGTCTCACAGAGAATCCTGTCGACCGTCTCTCGCGTATGATCACGCAGACCTTCTGGCACAACCTCACGCGTCGTATCGATGGCGATGGTCTCGACGCCATACTCTCTGACCCCAAGAACCGCAGCAAGTCGCAGAACCCCCGTATCTACGTCCCCGCTTCCGAGACCGAGATGCTCCAGTACTATCAGAAGGTAGCCGAGGAGCGTCCTTCGCTCAACCTCACCGTAGAATCGCTTCCACAGAACATCACCGCTGAATACACCCGCGACCTCAACGATCGACCGGGTCTACTTGCCCTCGCCATGCGCGATGACATTGATCCCACCACCGGCGAGAAGAAGGGCCTCAAAGGTGTGCCCTTCGTGGTGCCCGGTGCTCGTTTCAACGAGCTGTACAACTGGGACAGTTACTTCATCTCGCTTGGTCTCGTCGTCGACAACATGATCGACCTCGCCAAGGGCACCGTCGACCATTTTATCTTTGAGATCAAGCACTACGGCAAGATCCTCAACGGCAACCGTACCTACTACCTCATGCGAGCGCAGCCACCCTTCCTCACCGACATGGCCCTCCAGGTCTACTCGCGCCTCGACCCTGCCAACGAGACCGACAACAAGGAGTGGTTGCGCAAAGCTATCCAGGCGGCCATCAAGGAGTATCACACCGTCTGGATGAGCAAGCCGCGCTTCGACGAAAAGACCTGGCTCAGCCGCTATAGGCCCGAAGGTCTCGGTGTGCCGCCCGAGACCGAGGCCTCTCACTTCACCCACATTCTCCGTCCCTACGCCGCCAAGCACGGATGCAGTGTCAACGAGTTCACGCGCAAGTACAACCACGGCGAGATCAAGGAGCCCGAGCTCGACACCTACTTTATGCACGATCGCGCTGTTCGAGAGTCTGGCCACGACACGACGTACCGCTTCGAGCACAAGTGTGCCGACCTCGCCACCATCGACCTCAACGCCCTTCTCTACAAGTACGAGATCGACATTGCCACCGCGATCCGCGAGGTGTTTGATGACAAGCTGGTGTTCGAAGACGACTTCCTCCTGCACGGGCCCCTGCCTCCCTCGCTGCTCAAAGACGGCAAGGGCCCCGCACAGCCATCGCGCTCGATCGAGACGCCTCAGACGAGCTCGGAATGGTTCGCACGTGCCGCATACCGCAAGGCGCAGGTGGACAAGTACATGTGGAACGACGGCATGGGTCTCTACTTTGACTATGACACGCGACTCGAGGAGAACATCGTCTACGAGAGCGTCACCTCCTTCTGGGCCATGTGGGCCGGGATGGCGAGCGAGGATCAGGCGGCCAAGCTCGTCAGCAAGTCGCTCAAGCGGTTCGAGGAGCAAGGTGGTCTTGTGTCCGGTACGGAGGACTCGCGCGGCAAGATCTCGATCGACCGTCCCAACCGTCAGTGGGACTGGCCATACGCCTGGCCGCCGCACAACGTGCTCGCGTGGGTCGGTCTCGAACGCTACGGTTACCTCGAGGAGGCGCGTCGTCTGGCGTACAGGTGGCTGTACATGATGACGTTGGCCTTTGTCGACTTTAACGGCACCGTTCCGGAGAAGTTTGACGCCGTCAACCTGTCGCACATGGTCGACGCCGAGTACGGAAACCAGGGGATCGACTTCAAGTGTGTTCCAAGGGAAGGGTTTGGGTGGATGAACTCGAGCTTCCAAGTGGGTCTCACGTTCCTCACCACTCATCAACGTCGTGCGGTGGCAGCGCTGCAGCATCCGGATGAGTTTTTCAACTACCGTCGTCACTAGTTCGAGGATGTCCTGTATATGATTCGTCTTGGCCATCGAACGGAGTTTTCTTGGCAGCGTCCTATACCATGTCTGCGAGGGGTCTAACAACTGAAGAAAATTCGGACGGCCGATAGGAAGAAATTTGCGGGTTGGCGGCCATCACGTGAAGCTGAGTCTTGAGGGCCCAGTCACACACAGCTGAGAAGCTGGCAAAATTGGAAGATTGCGCCGCACAGCTCTTTGCATCTCTCGTCTTGATCTTCTCGACCCCTTTGTCTCGTCACCACTTTGCTGCTGAGTCGCTCCTCCGTCGTACTATCGCCACTCACCACCAACAACAGGTCGCGAATCCACCGCTGAGCAATCGACAAATAGACGGCATCTCGATTCGTCAACCTATACACAGCATCAATCACATCGAACGGCATCGTTCGAATCCAACACTTTCAACATGCGTTTCTACAAAAAGGAGTTGCCGGACGTCGACGAGGTGGTCATGTGCCAGGTGCAGCAGATTGCCGAGATGGGCGCATACGTCAAGTTGCTCGAGTACGATGGTGCCGAAGGAATGATCCTGTTGTCTGAACTGTCAAGACGTCGTATTCGATCGATCCAGAAGCTCATTCGTGTCGGCAGGAACGAGGTCGTCGTGGTGCTGCGTGTGGACAAGGAGAAGGGATATATCGACTTGTCCAAGCGTCGTGTCTCGCCCGAAGACGTTGTCAAGTGCGAGGACCAGTTCACCAAGTCCAAGGCGGTGCACAGCATCATGGCTCACGTCGCAGGCAAGCTCAACCGCGAGGTCGAGGAGCTGTACGATGCCATCGTCTTCCCATTGCACGACAAGTATGGACACGCCTTTGACGCGTTCAAGCTGGCCATCCTCGACATGGACAAGACGTTCGAGGGCATTCAGATGGACGACGAGGTGCGCAAGGAGCTGCAGGCCAACATTGCACGACGAATGACACCGCAGCCCGTCAAGATCCGTGCCGACGTCGAGGTCACCTGCTTCGGCTACGAGGGTATCGACGCTGTCAAGAAGGCACTGCGAGCGGGTGAGGCGGTCTCGACCGAACAGATCCCCATCAAGATCAAGCTAGTGGCACCCCCGCTCTACGTCCTCATCACCAACTCGACGGACAAGGTGGGCGGTATCGCGCTGATGGAGCAGGCGTTGGAAAAGATCACCGAGAGCATCCGTGCCAACGGCGGTGAGGTCAACATCAAGATGAGGCCCAAGACGGTTTCCGAGGTGGAGGACCAGGAGTTGGAGCAGCTCATGGCCCGTGTCGAGAAGGAGAACGCCGAGGTCGAGGGAGACGAGGACTCGGAAGGCGACGAATAAGAAAGCATATCCATGGCATCTTTGTATCAGTATCTTCAACCCGTCCTGTCAATCATCGTGGTCATGTCCAAGCCCTAGCAGCAAGCAAGCTCATTTGTGAGCTCGAGAGAGAGAGCGTTACGGTTGCCAGCATCGGTCAATCTCAGCATGAGCGAATACGCGAAAAGTGCTTTTTTTAGGCGGCAAAGTGGATGCGTTCCGATCTGTGTGAACCCTTTCTTTGGGTGACAGATGGAATTTCTGCGCCGTGCATGGACAAGTGTTGCTCTACCACCTTGACCTTGCACCATCATCCATCGCGGCAACTCTTTCATCTTTGCTGCTGGGCCTGATGAGTCAAACAGGCTCACCAGAGCAGCATGATGCAGCTGCATCTGCGCGGGCTACCTCTGCTGCTGCTGCTGCGACTCCGGACGCGCAGGGCGAGGTCAGCAACGCCAACCTCATCCTCATCGCGCTCACCGCCGGGTTAGGATTGGCGCTGATCACCATCGGACTCTGGAACGCGGTTCTCGTCGTAGCCTTCTCGATCCTTCTCACATGCAATCCCTGGGTGCGAACACTACTCGAGCTGCCCAGCACAGACGGGAAACGTGGCCTCGGCACCTTTGATCCAGCTCGTTACCTCCTCTCATATACCGCCTCATCCACCGATCAGGCCAATGACGACGACGGACAGCCACTCTCTAGCAAGGCAGACGACGAATCCCTCGCGCGCAATGACCAGCTCTACGAACTCACTGTCATGCCACCTGCGCTTCGACAGAGCAGTCACACCATGATCCGCTTCGTCGTT
Source organism: Pseudozyma pruni (assembly GCA_023212685.1). Classification (NCBI taxonomy): domain Eukaryota; kingdom Fungi; phylum Basidiomycota; class Ustilaginomycetes; order Ustilaginales; family Ustilaginaceae; genus Pseudozyma; species Pseudozyma pruni. The sequence goes on from JALBYD010000028.1 coordinate 59,984, forward strand.
CGTGACTTTGTCCAAGGCTGGTACGACAGAATTAGCTTTGCCCATCCCAACTTCCCCATCTCTGCCGAGGCCAACATCTCCCATGTCGCCGCCAGCGTATATCTTCGTGCACGCCAACTCAAGAGCAACAACATCGCTGCTGAGATCCTGCTCACGGCACAGAGCGTCTTGCTCTCTTCGTTACGGCGTCGTCGCATTTCTACTCGCGGTTCTTCGAGTCCTTCCTCTTCAGCCAGGTCGACGTGGCCCAGCACAGCTGCACGGATCGATGCTCTGCGGAAGGCAGTTCGAAAGTTTCTCTCGCGCAATCTGGCTCACGCAGAGCGGTCCAGTCCAGTGCTGATGCTCCTTCTCACGGAGATTGTTGCCAAGCAGGCTTGGGAGGTCGCGCAGACCATCGGCGACCCGGACTTCATCAATCAGAAGATTGTAGAGTGGGCCGACCCGGCCTCCGAGACGAGTCTCGAGGGTCAGGCGATCTCGCCTGAAGAGCTCGAGCGACTTGAGAGCCTCGACACGGCTGCTCTCGACGCTCAGGCGGCAGAAGCATTGCAGGCTCAATCGGGCTTACGCAGGTCGTCGTCTTCAGCGGGGGGCGCTGCACAAGCAAGGAATGCAGCCCCGTCACGGCCATCGACGGCAACCTCACAAAGCTCACCGTCACCAGCAAGGCACATCGATGCAACTCAACACACTCCTCGACACGCACAGGAAGGATCCGTCGGGTCACAAACCTCTGCCGTCGACCGTAGCTCCGCAACTGCTTCATCTTCACGATCCAACGGACCCTCTTTACCGCCACGACCGCGCGTCACGCCGCCGAGAAAGTCCAACAGCTCCGGCCCGCTCTCGGCCATTGGCGGATTCGCAACCGGCGCATTTGGCGCTCTGGCTGACGCAGCGGAACGAGCAGTAGACGCCGTCGGCGGCACCGTAGACGAATTCGGCAACCTGCTCATCGCGCCGGCCGAGTCGTCGCCACGGAACCAAAGCACTGTGGGAAGTGGAAGCGCTCGCGCCTCTCCGCGGAGTCGACAGGCGGTGCTCGTCGAACGCGATTCAAACGCCCCGGACTCCAACAAAGCTGATCAGAGGCGGAGTGGAGGAGGCGACGGACATCTCTTCAGCAACGCAGCTCAGGCGTATCATCTCGACATGCCGCGCGATATCGTCGAGCCACCCCTACCAGAATCTCTTCGACAGAGCCTACGAGACGCACGCCCGCAGTCTTCCGCCGACGACGATGCGCACGCCTTTGTGATCCCCGACACACCCGAGCGGTCGACCATGGCCTCACCCTCCCTCGTCGCCCCCGCGCCTGTCGCTGCCGCGCTCAACCTCGCCCCTCGTTCCAGCTTGGACGATCGCGGACCCGACGATTCCTCTTGGGCAGCCATGTATCAGCTCCTCTCCGACCGCAGCTCTCCCGCCTACGACGCCTTCGAAACCTTCCTCGAGCACCCTTCCAACCGCTTCTGCGCGCCCAACGAGGGCGAATCCCTGCTCCGCCTCCACACGCAACTCGACACCCTAGCGAGCATTATGGAATTCGCCACGCTCGACGAACAAACCTTCCGAGCCGACGCAAGTACCATCCTCAGTAAGGCGCTCGAGACGCTTCCTAGCACGCTTCCACCCACACACGACGGGGAGCGCCCGGTGCTGGTGAGGCGAAGCGCACAGCAGGTACTGACGAATTTGGAGTGGTGTGCGAACATGGACGTGGTGGAGCCGCTGAGGGAGACTATTATTGCGAGGTTGGTGCAGCTGTACAATGCGTTCCAGGTCAGCGGGGTGCAGCTGGGGGAGAGCGCACAGTCGAGCCCGACTGCGTCGAGGTATGCTGCTTTGCCGAGGACAGATTCGCCGGAGCCAACCCAGCTCAGATCGAGCATGGACCTGGATTCGACGCAGTTTCGCTACGAACCCAGAAGGAAGACGACAGCACCGAGTCCGTTGCAGGTGGGGATGCAGACGCCGCCTCGTGCGCCGTCGGTGCCGCCTGGTGCGGGAGGGTCGTTGATGGGTCCGCCCTCGGGACTGGCGAGACCGACGTCGGTACCCCCACGCGCACCATCAGCGCCACCCAAGGCGCAGCAGATGGTCGTACCCGGCACAGCCTCCCACCCACCAGCCTCGAGGAGCAGCACCAATCTGCCGTCAAAACCGCCACAAACTCGTGTCAGCGACGCTGCTCATCCTTCCACTTCGAGCGGTCCCGTCATCAGCGTCACCGACATCAGCGCCAACGCCGACACCTCCCGACCGGTGGACGTGCGCATGTTCGAGGTGATGATCTCGGTCGAAGGGGTCGACACCAGTTCGGACGGGCATGTACTGGTGCGTCGGTGGCACGAGTTCGAACAGATGGATGCCGAGGTGCAGCGTCAGCCGCGCTCCACCCACCCGTTGCCGCGGCTGCCGGCGGTGAAGGGCAGGCGCAGCGTAGAGGCGTGTCGGTTGTTGGAGGGGTATCTGGGCGAGCTGTTGGGGCCGGGGAATAGGGTGCAGATGGAGGGCCTGGCGGGGGCGAAGAGTTTCTTTGACAGGACGAGGGCGGGGGCATCGGTGGAGGATTTGAGGCGCAAGGGCGCGGGTGCGTTTTTGGGTGGGATTGGAAAGGGGATCGTGAGTGGGGTGGGTTTGGTGGGTAAGCAGGCGGCGAGGACGGGATCGACGGGCGTGCAGGCTCTGTCTACCGGCATGCGCAACGCTGACCCGTCCTCAGATGGTCTGCCTCCGCCTCCTCGATCCGCCTCTTCCCACTCACCCCTGCTCGCCTCTGACAGCACCCTGACGCGAACCTTCGTCGCCAACTCACCCGCCCTCGACTCGGCCTCAAGCACCACCTCGGCCTTTGTCTCTCGCACCAACTCCCCCTCCCCCCCTCGTCCCACCCGAACCGCCCCCGAGATGAGCGCACGACAACTCGACATGCTCCTCTCCTCGCTCTTCGCCGTCGCCGACGAGGCCTTCAACCTCCAAGGCGGCTGGACGCTCCGTCGCGGTATGCTGCGCGTACTCGAACAGGTCGTACGCACCACCTACGCCTCGTCCATCGTAGCCGGCTTCAACTCCTCCGCTGCCTCGCTCAACACCGCTAACTTTGCAAGGTGGATTGAGGACCTCACCAACAGCCTGTGGCCGGGTGGGCGTGCATGGGGGTCCGAAGTGGGCACGGTGGACGAAAAACGACCAAGGACGGAGGTGGAGAAGAGCGCAACGGCGGATAAGGCACGCGAAATCGTGGTTAGTTATGCGCCGGCTCAGGCGGGGTATTTGTTAGGACCGGGTGGGAAAGTGGCGTGCGTCAAGGCGCTAGCAGAGGTGCACGCGACACTGATGGATCCGATCACGGCGAGCGATTTGGCGTTGACGGTCGTGTTGAAGGCGCTGGATATGGCCAGTCGATGAAGGCGGTTTTAGAATTACAATGCGATGGAAACGTTACACGATCTCGGGCACAATGATGTCGGGAACAGCTACACGATCTCCCCAGGCAACTTCGCCGACCAGTGCCCCTCAAACCAACCCTGCAAGATCCCATTCAACCTCTCCGTGCCCTGCGTGGACTCCTTGATATCGTCGTTGAGACAGACAAACGTCGTCGCCCCGTCCCTTCCAAGCGTACCATCGACCGCGCGGAGCTGGCCGGGCAGACGGGAAGCGTATTCGACCTTGTAGAAAGTCGACGGAGTCGCACCAAGCGTGTAGGTGTAGCGCTGGATGAGACGCGTGCACCACGTCCGCAGCTGCACCACCTCCTCGCCTTTGGGGAGGACTTGAGCGAGGGAGAAGTCCGTCTCCGCCCAGGTGGACGTTAGGGGCAGATGCGGGGTGGACCCGGGTTGGACGTGGACCGTGGTGTTGGGGTGCGGGAGGAAAGCTGAGATACCGCGCGGGCCGGAGATGTTGAGGAGCGCCGCAATCAGGCAGTCGCCGCAGGACGAGCGTTCGAAGGCGATGCGTTTGAAGAGCGAGGATGCGCTTTCGGAGCGCGAGGGTTGGAAGCATTTCGCCAGGGATAGACGACAGACCTTCTCGGATGACGCGAACCAGGATCGTGCGTGGGATCGAGTAGTATGGCTGAGATCCGGGTAACCGTTGCGCGTGCGCTGCCACGGCCAGGACCAGTCGAGGTAGGACAGCGCATGGCCGTCCTGCGAGCTAAACGAGTACTGCGTGTTCTTCGGCCTCGGCACGCCAGCCCTGTCAAACGCCTCCCCGTCATCCTCTCGCGATCGCCTCACCGGTCTCGTCACCTCCAGATCGCCTCTTGCCTCGGTGCCCGCGATCTCGTCCCACATCAACCTCTTCACCTCCGTACTGATCTTTCCCTCAGCACCCCACTTGGCCACAATCCAACTCCACAACAACGCCTCTCTATGCCTCTCCACGACAAACCAACTCGCCAAAAACACCGCCTGCACCGAATCGGGTACCTCCTTCTGCGCCCGAAACCTCGCCAGTGTCGTCTCGCCGAACGCATCCGGAAACATTGTCGCCGCCTCCCTCAGCAACGGCAATGACAAACTGCGTGGGTGGTGCGTGATGTACGGTAGACTCCTCATCGCGAACCGCCTGCCCAGCACCCATGCCGCGCGTTTGATCCCAACTTCCTCGCCAGCAGGGTTCCACAGTCGCTGGAAAGGATGTTCCGAGGGACGATACCACGAGATGAGGCGCGTGTCGGTCTTGATCACCGGTCCAAAGAGCGGGGAATGGACGTCGGAGATGGTCGAGGCGGTGAGGGTGAAAAAGTCGTCATTGAGGTAAACCAACTGGTCGGAGGAGGTGTGGGGAAGGTTGTAGAGTTGGGACTCGACGGCGAGGCTGTTGAAGCTCGGCAGTGTCGCCCTACGCCACTCGTCCACCTCTGCCGTCGTGAGTTCGTGCGGTGCGGATCGCTGCATAGGTCTAAACACCTGCGCGTCGTGATGCACCTCCACCAACCCCCCCTTCTCTGTCGCATTGAGCCAGTACGGAACCTGCCCAACCCACCCTTCCCTCCCCGGCAGCGGATAGGCAGACGCCATAACATGCATCTTACCCACCGACCCACCAAACGCGGTGTACAGCGAACGCATCGAGTAGAGCAGCTCGTTATGATCCGCATACCGGTGCGCCGCGTCGACGTTGATCGGGGACGAGGGTCGGTAGGCGTTGCGCGCGAGGATCTGGGCTGGATCGCTGCCGTTGACCCACGCCCACACCGCGTCGAAGCTGAGACCGGCGGAAAGGTCGGTAGAGTGGCAAGCGGGGCCCCAGCGGTGGTGGACCACCCAGGACTCGATGCAGGCGTCGCTGAGCGCGTCGTACGCCCGGATTGGAAGCACTTCACGAGATGCGGCGCCGGGAGAGGTGCCTGGGAGGAGGCGGTGGACGGATGTCGCTGGCGGTACAGTCGACGCTTGAGGCGATGTTGACGAGAGCGACTCGGCGGACAGCTGCTGCTGAAGCAACTTCAACGCCTCCCTCCTAGCCTCCTCGGACGCCCCCGAGGGTGCTGGGAAGAACACCACGCGCAGCGCCGTGTGCAACGCATATGCGCATACCAGCAGCAGAAGCAGCAGTCGGATGTGCCAGGATGCAGATCGACGTCGAAAGCCCGCCTTGCGGAACGTCGGCGAGGTGGGTGAGGGCGGCCGCGAGTCGGGGTAGAGCGAGGTGCTGCCGCTCGCAGCGCTGACGCTTGCGCGAGGGGTGCTGGTGGCCAAGGGGAGGTACTGGCGGTACCGGTTCGAGAAGGGTTCGGTGAGCGGTCGGAGGTATCTCAGCATGATGGGCGGGGTCGATTGCTGGCTAGCATGGGCCTGGTCTAGATGGTACAGCGGTCTCAGTGGTCGTTTCCAACGGTGGCTTTCGGGTCGTGAGGGGGGGTAAGTAGCCAGAACGAAGAGGTAGGGTAGGGTGGAGAAAGAGCACGGCTGCTTCAACGTCGTAGTGAGCAGACACTCGGCAGGGTTTGCAACGAAGGATGGTAGGAGGCAACCAGGATCAGGATCAAGATTGAGCACGAGGATGTCAGGAAACTGGAGAGGTCATGCTTGGACAAGGTCGAGCATCGAACCGGTTCATGCAAAAGCATCATCCTGACAGGCGTCAGGCCCGAATGGGAATGACTTCAACAGTTACGTCGATCCAAGGAGGGGCTTCGGAACAAGCCAGCCACCAGCCCGGTCAGCCCAGCAGGGCTGCTCGGAAAGCGAGGAAGGGACCCCTGGTCAGGTCAGACCTTGGCACCAAACATGTGGACGAGGGGGCCTTACTGCAAGCGAGCGATGGATCGAGGTCGTGTGAGCGAGCCACCGCCCAGTGTCATGCAGCGTGTTCCTACTATGACTGCATCAGCAGCGTCGAACTGTGTACACAAGACCTTTATCATTCCGGATGACAAAGTCGGGCAGTCGATCCAGTCCCTTCTGTCTTTCTCTTCCCTCGGACGAAGTGCTGAGAAGAGCAGGGATTGGATCGAAACAATGATCGCTGTCCGACCTCGTCGACCGAGCTCTGCATGTCGCATCGAGCAAGTCCGCGGTCCTCTTTCCGAGGAGCAAAAAAAAGTGTCAGGAGCGATGATGAATGACCCAACGCCAACCAGTGGTACTGTGCAGGCACGAGAACCGTTCCGACCAAATGTCTTGGCACGTCAGAGAAGGCAAGCGCCAACGCGCGGTCCGATTTGATTGCTGCAGCCCGGGTTTTTTCAAGCCATGCTGGTCGAGCAAAACTTTCAAGTCCCGGTGAGGTGGGCGACCTCGTGTGACCTGTGTCATCCATATGGAAAGTCTGACCTTGGTTGGTTTGAGAATGACGAGGGTGCTTTGTCTGCACTGTGTACCCGTGATTGACCTGCTTCCTCGGACAATTCTTTCCTCGATTCAAGGTCCGCACCTTGGTTGAATCGCATCGCAACGGGAGGCATCTGTTTGTCGATATTGTCCCTCGATACAGTGCTGACAGCCAAACACTCCGGAAGGCTTGGTCAACCTTGCGAGCTCGAAGAGTGTCGTGATATGAGCTGTCGGTGTGTCAGCCGGAACGCGATCCCGAGCATCCATCCTGACACGGGCGACATCGATGCGAGGGTACACCACACGACCCAATCACGAGGTCGGATGCTGTTTGCATGCGAACGACGATCAGGGGGTCACCTCGATAGTCGAACCTGGTCAACGTCAGAGGGATGATGACCGCATGGTCGTGTTGCGGTTCGGTTAAAATTCATCCAAAAGCGCGCAGCAGCTTATGCGATGGCAACAGGAGGAAGGAGATCTTGGCAGGCACATGGACACTGTTTTTGCCAAGCCCTTGGGAACACCGCGGACCCGTGCTGGAAAATCGGGCTCGGAAGCTGCAACCCGGTGTTGACAGGGCTGCTGCCAAGCACAACGGTGCTGTTGGGAAGATGCAGCCTCGTTAGGAGCAGAACTCCGGCCCGCGGGATCGGAGATCGAGAAAAGAGGCTCGGCCTGCAGACTGACGACGAGGATGAAGAGCCGGGTTCGATGGAGACCGACCCGGGTCGAGCAAGTGTCACGAGTTCGGATCGAGGATGAGCAATTGCGAGATGTTAGACTTTGCAAAGCTTTGTGATGAAATGGCCGAAAGCCAAGAGCGGGGATCTGGGATCTGCCTGAGAAGACAGGCCCGATCTGTTGTGATCGGCGATGCTACCCCTGAGCCGCGCCTTCTTTGTCAACGAGGAGGACCTGTTGCTGAGGAAGGCCGATCTGAGGGCAGCGGGTGCCGCGTTTCACCGTGCTGCTTCGTCTGCAGAGAGTGCCACAGCAGCAGTAGCAGCGACGAACGCGAGAGATGCGGGAAAAGCAGGCCGCGCTGGACAGAAGCTCGCCAGGCGGCAAGGAGGCGGAGTCTCGCAAGGGAGAGGGGGCAACAAGGGTGCAACTCGCTTGGCACCACCTCGAGCCTGATGTGCGTCCATGCACCGTGTGGGGTACCCCGCACCGCTTTTTCGTCCCGCTCTGCCCGCCTGCTGTCGTGCTTGAGGCCAAAAAGTCGGCTCGGTAAGCGCTCTCTTTGCCAGCGTGGAATGCCATTCGTCTCGGGAGCACGAGTCAAACGCCCGCCATCTCGTATGTTGACAGATCTCGACTGCCGTGTCGTCGTGGAGCCTGACCTTGTTTTTGTCCTTGCCGGTTTCGATCGTGGCTCGCTGGCCATGTTCGGATGTGCATCGCCAAGAAGCTGCTGCTTGGTTAAGGAAAAGATGGTGGCGCGCCACTCGTCCGAATGAACGAGACGGGGAGCAAGGATGCGCTCGGCTTGCAGTGCATTTCACGCGCAAAGTCGTGGCAGATCTTTATCCTAGGCGCGCGCGATCCAACACGGCTGCCCGTCAGTCTCTTTGTCTCTTTGCATCTGCACTGCCAGCAAGCAATGACGGCTGCTTTATGGTCAGCTCGCACATGGACGCAGCGAGGCTATGCGCCGGGAGACAGCCAACAGAAAGGGTCGACGGACAGAAGCAAGCGGGTGTGTTGAAAAAGACGAGATGGAAGCTTCGAGGTCTCTCAGGGTCTTTGAGCAAGCAGCTGCTCTAAGGGTCCTGCTGAAGAGGATCGACGCAGCCAGAGCTACAAAGCGTGAAAGCAGAGTCTGAGTTGGATTACAAAATAGGCTCTTTCCCATTCGTGCGCGCGCGTGCCCTTTTTTCCCATTTCAAATCCGGTTCACTCCAAAATACCGGTTCAACCAGAGGCCGTTCTTCCGACCTTGTCCAACATCCCTCTTCTTGGTCTCGTATCCAGCTCATCTAGGCTTCACAAGAGGAATAGACTGGACAGGCTAATGCATCGCAAAGGAGCAAGAGGAAAGGCTGCTTTGCAAACCGGTGGGCGTCGTGTGCATGCCGAATGAAAACACGAGCTCGAGCTGTGCTGTCTGTCTCTGCTTTGCTTACCCCGCATCCGCGTCGAATGCCTGTTGTCGCCTTGGGAACTGACTGTATGCGCTTCTTTCTCCCTCGTCTGCCCGTCTTCTCTCTCCTCTCCCCGTCCTCTCTGCTTGGCCTAATCACCGTCCTCTGATTGACACAAGCCCATCTTCCCTATCTTCTGTCCTTTCCTTCCATCCACATCCATCATCCCCCTCACAATGTCCGCTCAACAGAAGCAGCCCCCCACCCAGCCTCAGCGCAAGGAGTACACCCGCGAGGAGGTCGCCCAGCACAACAAGGCTGGCGACCTCTGGGTTGTCATCGACGCCGAGGTCTACAACGTCTCCAAGTTCGCCGAGCTCCACCCCGGTGGAGAGAACGTCTTCCACGACGAAGAGGTCGCCGGCCAGGACGCCACCGAGACCTTCTTCGGTCTGCACCGTCGCGAGATCCTCGCCAAGCCCCAGTACCAGCGTCTCATCATTGGCAACATCAAGGGCGAGCAGTCCAAGCTCAAGCCCGACCCCGTCGGAAGCCCTTCGCGCGTTCCGTACGCCGAGCCTACCTGGCTCGCCACCGCCTACCACTCGCCCTACTTCAACGACTCGCACCGACACCTCCAGCGCGAGTGGCGCAAGTTTGTCGACGAGGAGGTCGTCGAGATCGCCCAGCGATGCGAGGAGAACGGCAAGCGTCCCGACGTCGAGCTCGTCAAGAAGATGGGTGCCAACGGAATCAACGCCATGCGCATGGGTCCCGGCAAGCACCTCCACGGTCGCAAGCTCTTTGCCGGCATCAAGGGCGAGGAGTTTGACTACTTCCACGAGCTGATCCTCACCCAGGAGCTCGTCCGTATCGGCGCTCGTGGTTTCGGCGACGGTCTCCAGGGCGGTATGGTCATCGGTTTGCCCCCCGTGATGAACTTCGGTTCCGAGGAACTCAAGAAGGAGATCGTCGAGCCTGTCCTTGCTGGTGACAAGTTCATCTGCCTGGCCATCTCGGAGGCCTTTGCCGGTTCCGACGTCATGGGTCTCCGCACCACCGCCACCCTCACCGAGGACGGCGAGCACTACATTGTCAACGGCACCAAAAAGTGGATCACCAACGGTACCTTTGCCGACTACTTTTCCACCGCCGTCAAGACCGACCAGGGTTTCGCCATGATCTGCGTCCCACGCTCGTGCGGCAACATCGAGACCAAGCAGATCAAGACGTCCTACTCCACCACCGCCGGAACCGCCTACGTCACCTTTGACAACGTCAAGGTGCCCAAGAAGTACCTCATCGGTGAGGACGGAATGGGCATCTACTACATCCTCTCCAACTTCAACCACGAGCGCTGGGTTATGTGCTGCTCGACCATCCGCGCCGCCCGCGCCGTGTGCGAGGAGTGCATGCTCTGGATCCACCAGCGCAAGGTGTTTGGCAAGCCGCTCACCTCGCAACCCGTCATCCGTCAGAAGATGGCGCAGATGATCTCGCTCGTCGAGGCGGCACAGAACTGGCTCGAGAATGTCACCTACCAGATGTGCAAGATGTCGTACGCCCAGCAGTCCAAGTTCCTCGCCGGCCAGGTGGGTCTGCTCAAGAGCTGGAGCACCCGTGTCTCGCACGAGGTCGCCGATGGTGCTGTCCAGATCTTTGGCGGTCGTGGCTTGACCAAGACCGGTATGGGCAAGTTCACCGAGATGTTCCACAGGACGTACAAGTTTGATGCCGTGCTTGGTGGTAGCGAAGAGGTGCTGGCTGATCTGGGTATCCGACAGGCGCTCAGGATGATGCCTGAGAACGCTCGTCTCTGAGCAGCATGTAGCGCCGTCGTGATGCAGTTGATCGATACTTTTCTTATTCTCACTCAATAAGTGTGTGCCTCTGCAGATCGAATGTGAACATGATGAATTGGAGTGTATGACAAGCAATGCAAGTGGAAAGGTGAAATACAAGAGCAGGGAAACCGCCGTCAACGCCTCGACTTTGCCTTTGCCTTCTTCAGCGATTTTTGCATCAACTTCTGATCTTCGGGATTATCCAACGACACCAACCCCTCCTCTCCTCCCTCCTCCTCTTCCACCTCCTCATCATCCACCGTGCTCCTCGTTACCTTCTCCTCCTTTCCCTTGCCCTGCCCGTTCGACGACACCGGGTTGACCTTCAACTTGCACACAAAGAACCCGTCCAGGTTATGCACGTGCGGGAAGATCCTCCTAGCATACACCATCCTCTCGTCAAACTTGCTCCTCCCAAAGCTCTTGAATCCATCCCTGCCAAATTGAATACCCGTATCGACAATCTTGGCGTTGCTCCTCTTGCGCAGCGCATACTGCACCACCTCCTCATTCTCCTCGACCATCACCGAGCACGTCGAGTACACCACATATCCACCAGTGCTGGAGCGCGGGTTGACCGAGTCGATCGCACACAGCAACAGCTGCTTCTGCAGATGCGTAAGCAGCGCAAAGTCGCGTTCCGACTTGTTGACCTTGACCGACTGATCCTTGTGGATCACACCGGTGCCCGAACAGGGTGAATCCAGCAAAACGCGATCGAAGCCGCCAATGACCTTGGGGAACTGTCGACCGTCGTAGTTGCAGACGACGACGTTTTTGCAGCCGAGACGGTGGATGTTGGCGACGAGCGATTTGATGCGGTTCTTGTTCGAGTCGTTGGCAAAGACGGTGCCCGTGTTCTGCATGAGCGCGGAGAGGTAGGTCGACTTGCCGCCGGGTGCAGAGGCCATGTCGAGCACGCGTTCGTTGGGTTGGGGGGCGAGCGCGATGCAGGGGAGGAAACTCGAGGCGGCCTGCAGCATGTAGTGGCCGGCGAGGTACTCGGGAGTGGCGCCGATGGGCACGCTCGATTCGAAGACCTGGAGACCCACCTTGCTCCACGCACCGATGGGCTCGAGATTGACACCGCGGTTGATGAGCGCCTGGGCGAGGTCCCTGCGTCGAGTACGCAAAGTGTTGGCTCGGATGGTGACGGGACGCGGGGTCTCGTTGGCCTCGAAGAACTCGATGGCTTCGGCCGGGGTGAAGAGCTCGAAGAGTTTCTCGGCGAGGAAGGCATTGTAGCCGTAATAGGTGCAGATGTCGGCGAGGAGCTGCTCGACGTATTCCGAGCGCGAGCGACCGTCGACGGCGAGCTTCTTGAAGTTGGAGAGGACGGTGACGACTTCCTGGATGCGCATGTGGACGAGCTGGAGGTCGGCGCCGCGGACCTTTTCGGCTTCTCGCTCCTCCAGTGTGGGGAGCATGAACTCGGCGCCTTCGCCTGCTTCGTCGTCTTCTTCTTCGTCGTCGTCAACCTCGTCATCGTCAGAATCGAGCTCGACCTCGTCATCCTCTTCGCCTTCGAGCTCTTCGTCGTCGTCGTCGCCAAGATCGACCTCGTCACCAAGCTCGCCGCCCTCCTCACCGTCCTCCTCGACATCGAGATCCGATCCTTCTTCTCCTTCCTCGTCGTCGTCGTCGTCGGAATCGAGCGAGAGACCCTGGCTCTTGAGCAGCTCCTCCAATCGTTCTGCTTCGGCGAGCGCCTTCTTGCGTTGCCTCTCTGTGAGCTTGCCGTTCTTGGGCAGACCGAGCGCCTCCAGTGGGTCGTCTTCCTCCTCCTCTTCCAGCTCCACCTCCTCGTCATCATCTTCCTCTTCCTCCTCATCCTCGTCCAGCTCTTCATCATCAAGCTCCTCCTCGTCCTCTTCTTCCTCTACCGGAGCTACTCGAGCCTTCGCCCTCCCATTCGCCGTCTTCGACCCGGACGCCATCGACCCCCTCGTCGCTGCCATCCCTCCCTTTCTCCCAGACCCCACATCTGCGACCTTGGCCTTCTTTGCCGGCACCGTCGACTCCTGAGCCTTGCGCTTGCCCTTGTTGACCGGACGGTCCTCACGCAAAGGCTGAGGTGGCGCCTGCTTGTTCTTTGATCGTCGACCCATTGTTAGTTGTGCTGTGTGTGGATCGTGGTTCGAGATGGAGCGAAGAAGGTGGAGCCGTCAACTACGCCAAAGAGTTTCTTCGCAAGAGGGTCGGTCCCTCAGAGAAGGAAAAATTTGGGCGTCGCCTCGTGCATCTCTGCAGTAAAATTTTAAGAATCAGCGAAAATTTCGCCAAGACGCCGAGAAAAGCACACTCTAACAGTTGCGTGAACAGGATCGGGCGATGTATCGGGCCGGTCCGTGAGGCGGTCACTTGAGCTGACTGACGCCTCTCTGAGACATGCCTGGGTACGAGAGAAGCATCCTGCAGACTGCAAGGTCACTTGCAAAGGCTTCCACATCGAAGGACAAGGGCCGGGATCAAGCTTCGGCTTCGGATTTACGCTGACCGGACTCGCGCTGTAGCAACGGAGAACGGCCGGGCACAATCCCAGCATATCGCGGTCATAAGCGATCCAAGGCACGGACCCTTGCTCTTGCCCTTCAACTCCACTTCTGAGTTGCTGACTCTATAAAGTCTCGCATCCTTTCCTGCATCCATCATCGTCACGGTCATCCCATCGCCCGTCGTCAGCTCCTCCAGCTAACGACCCCCCTCCCACCATTCTAGCACGCACAACGTTTCGTTCGGCCAAACTCTCCCACCACCTGGCCACCACTCGCACGTTCTCCTCGCTCCCACGCACCCTCCTTCCACTCGTCTCCAAACCTTTATCGCGCACATACGCAACCTCGCGCGTCGCAATGTCATCGCAGGACAGCTCGAAAAAGGACGGCTCGGCGGACTGGTCCAACAAAGACGGCCACTTCCGACGCCAGGAATCCTCCTTCCGCACATCCATCGAGAAGGGCGGTAAGCACGCACCCGAGCGAGGACGCTACCATCTCGTTGTGGCGTTGGCGTGTCCGTGGGCGCACCGCGCGCTCATCGTGCGCCAGCTCAAGGGCATCGACCAAGTCCCCGACCTTCTGCCCGTACACGTCGTCGACTCGCTGCTCGGCCCAGAAGGATGGAGTTTTGTCCCCTACGAAGAGCCCGCTGGGCTCGGCGTTCCAGGTACGGGAAATAACATCCCCGGACACGAAGACAAGAAGAGGATCCGCGAACTCTACCTCGCCGCCGACCCGCACTACGAACAGCGCTGCACCGTCCCCATCATCTGGGACAACAAGCTCAACACGATCGTCAACAACGAATCCTCCGAAGTCATTCGTAACCTCAACTACGCCTTTGACGAGTTCCTCTCGTCCAAATACCAGGGTCTCACATTCTACCCGGACGAGCTGAAGTCGCAGATTGACGAGATGAACGAATGGGTCTACCCAACCATCAACAACGGAGTCTACAAGTGCGGGTTTGCAACCAAACAGGACGCATACGAAGCGAACGTCAAGCCTCTCTTCGACTCGCTCGACCGTGTCGAATCGCACCTTTCGGATGGCCGACAGTATCTGTTCGGCGACAAACTCACCGAAGCCGACATTCGCCTGTACACGACTATCGTCAGGTTCGACCCGGTTTACTTTACCCATTTCAAGTGCAACTACCGCACCATCAGGGATGGCTATCCGGCGATCAACAGGTGGTTGCAGCGACTGTATTGGAACGAAAAGGCGTTCAAGGATACCACCGACTTTGAGAGTATCAAGGCGCATTACTTCCAGAGCCACCCCAACATCAATCCGCACCGCATCATCCCCCAAGGTCCCGTGCCGCACATTCTGCCCCTCGACAAGTGAACCTCTTTCACCAGTTCTTCCTGTAACGTAGTCTTGTGTTCTCAAACACGCTGTGTCAACCCCACATCGTCAGTGCCTGTGCGTGTGAAGAGCAACCCATTTGTCTGTGTTTCTGATGGCTAGTCGTTCCGCAAGTGCAACCCCAACTCGCTCGTCAGATCCGCCACATGCCTCTCCCTCTTCTCCAAGATATTCGCATACCGAATACTCGCCTTCAACTCGTCGCACGCCAACCGGATCAGCCGATCCGTGCCGAACAGTCGACTCGTCAGACTGTGCGCCAACCCGTAAAACCCAGCCGCTGACGTTGTCGCCACAAGTTCCTTCTCGTGCAGCTTGAGTATCGCCATCGCCACCCGGAAGAGTATCACCATGCCTTCGACGAACATGACGTCCCAGACGCGGAACAGCGTTTCCACCGGCAGACAGTCGGTGTAGAGCGAGAGGAACCAGGCGAACGTGATCGCCGGTAGATCGACTCCGAGCTCGTTGATGTGCGCGTGAAGAAGTGGAAGGTGTTCGCCAACCAGCTCGATAAGCACCCGCTGATCGGCTTGTGAGACCAGCAGGTGCGAGGTATAGTATTCGCTCGGCAAAATCTTCTCGATGAGGCAAACCAGCACCCAAAACGCCTCCTCCTCCGTCGCATGCGTCAACAGCAGCGTCGCAGCCAAGTTGTTCATCCCCTGACAATACCCCGTCTCCGGGTTATACCAGCTAAACGCCACCAGCAATCGGCGCAACTTGGCAACGCCCTGTCCATCACCCCCGAAAAACACGTTGGTCGGCATGGTACGGTGCACGTCGAGATCGATCTGCGTGAGACACTCGTTGGTCTCGCCCTGATGGTCGGAGAGGAGCTCCTGGTAGCGACCCGGCTCGGCAATGTCGTTGGCGCCACTGCATTCGGCCCAGATGCGTGCTCGGTAGCAGAGTGGGATGCCGGATTGGCAGAGGGAGAGGAATTCGCGCCAATCTTCCTTGCCGGTCTTTGAGTCGCCCATGCGCGAGACGCCGACCATGCCCGAGGACCAGTCTTCTTCGGGTGCCTTTTCCGCCGAGCTGAGCACTTTGGCGCCGTCGGCAGGCGCTCCTCCGCCTCCGAACAACCCGCCTGCTAGCAGTGCTTTCGTCTTCGAAGTCGAGCTGGTCACCGTCGTCTTGCCAGCGCCGCCTTGGCCCTGCGCTGCGGCTCCACCGCCACTGGCTCCGTTGGCGTCAGCAGCCTGGAGCCTCGCTCGTCTGCGCTCCAAGAAAGCATCCCATCGCTGCTTCTGCTCCAACTGCTGCTTGTCGTGCATATCCTTGAGCTGGGTCAGCAGTCGTCGTACCGTGTTCGAAATGGAAGGCAGTCCCGCCTGAGGGCCTCCACCTTTGACAGGGCTTGCCGACCTCGAAGATGCGTTGGACCGCGTGTCCCGTCGAGGCTTGGTGGCACTGCTGCGCGTCGGAGAAGGCGAGGGCCGAGATACGGCACTGATCGGCAGCAGCTCGGCTTGCACCGGCTTGCTGTCGGGTACGGTCAACAGATTGTTGCGACGCTTAGCTGCGCGTTTGTCTTTGCTACTGGTGCTGTCGATCGCGGCTCCGTCGTCGGACGTTGCGCCTTCCTTTCCGGACATCGCTCCTGTCGAGGGCGCCGGTGAGGTCGAGCGAGACCCCGTCAGCAGCTGCACATCATCGTGATCCAGCTGCGACGCCAACAACGTTCGATTCGCCTCAGCCGCACGCGATAGATCCAGCTCGTCGTCCGACGAGTCGGCGGTATCTAGATCCGGGTCGTTCTTGTCCTCGTCACTCTGGCTGTCGGTGCCGCCCCGCGCTCGAATGCCCACCTTGATGCCGGTGAGCGTGGCGGGGGCAGGCGCCGATGCTTTTCTCGCTTGGCGCAGCAGTCGAATGTCGGCATCCGTCGGATTGTAGATAAAGCCGTAGCGATCCGTAAGGACTTCAAAGTCTTCTTCGAGCTCGCTGTCGCTGTCCGAAGCGTCCATAGGTCGAATGACGATCGACGAGTCGGCGGCGGCGGATGACGCTGCCTTTCCTGCTGCTGATGCTGCACTTTCGCTGAGATTCGTAAAGCCGGGTACGGGCGCTTTGCCGCCATAGACTTCGAACTCGTCCCCAGAACTGTCTTCCTCGTCGAGCGTGCTGAGTCGAGCAGCGCGTTTCTGCTTGGCGGCCATTGACTTGTCGGCCGCGTTCGATGCGGAAGCGCCTTGGTCGCTTGCGTCGGAGCTGCTCTTCTCGCCCTGGGCATTGCTTGCACTGTTGCCATGTCCAGGGTCGATGCACCCTCCGCTCTTGCGGCCCTTCTTCTTTCGTCGAATGAGGGTCGGTGGCGCCGCGTCGGTCGGCAGGATCGGCTCCAATTCTACAGCAGCACTGGGAGGACGTGGAGACGGCATACCCAGCATCGAGCTACTGTCCAAGGTCGACAGTGAATTGCTTTGGTCCGAGCCACGGCGATCGAACTGGTATGTGTCTGGCAGACGCGTGACGTTAGGCTGGGCTGCCGGAGGAGGTGTCTCGGGCGCTGGCGACGGCGAGGCTCGCGTGTAACGACCAAACGCTCTTGCGAAGGTCGATGCCGAAGCCACTTTGGAAGACTTGGAGGCACTGACGGAACGCTTGCCTGCAGCGTCAAGGGCGGCGGCAGATTCGGCCATCTCTCGTCGACCGGGACTGGTCGCCTTGACCATGCTCTGCGCAGTGCTGGGCACTCCTTTACGAGACGCGCCGCCGCCGGACCACGGCAGCAGCCCGCTCGCCCAGTCGCCTAGGACTCCGCTGGCAGAGGTGCTAGAGGAGGCGGTTCTGGGACGCGGTGACGCCACGCTCGGTGATTTAGCCTTGTGCACCGATTGCGGAGAGGCAGGAGGATGCGGAGAGGCTTTGATGGCAGCAGTACGATGATGGGAGGAAGGACTAGTGCTGACGCTGTCCGTGATCGAGGCCGAAGACGACTTGAGGCTGCGCGTATCTGTATCTTTACCGTTCGTAGATGCAATCGATATGGATAAGGATTTGCCGCGCTGACGATGCGAGGAGGTGGCATCGACAGAGGCGGCGGTCTTGTGCGAACGAACGGAAGGGCTTCGAGCTCGTTGAGAAGCGTTGGTAGCGCCGTGGATGCTGGCTGGTTTGGAGGAGGGCGAATACGCGACTATGGAAGTGTTGGTGACATCGAGGTCATCGAGCATGGCCTCCTGCAGCGAATCAGGAAGAGCGCGTTCTGTTGGATCGGAGGGTGGCTCGATGCCGGCTTTCTCCTGGGCGATGCTCTGTTGGTGTTCGGCGATGCGCTTGCGTTTGAGTGCTTCTGCGTCGAGGACAGGAGCTCGGAGCAAGCTGCGTTGAATCTGACCCTGCTTGATGCCGTTCTCGAGGCAGAGCTCGGTGAGAGCCGCTTCTCGAGACTCGTGGCGCTGCTGCAGGTGTTCGATGGCTTCTGCATGCTGGCGACGTTCCTGGTCCGTTTCAATGCGAAGCTTGTCGAGCTCGGCGTGTGCTTCTGCCAGTGCCCGTGACAGCGCTTTGGTAAGCTGGATGGCATAGGAAGGTGTAGGACGCGTGTCTCTTCGTGCGGCGGAGGAGGTGGACGATTTAACGGGCGTCGACTCGCGAGGTTGCTGCTGAGTCGTGGCTATAGGACGATGAGAAAGCGGTCCAGCAAGGGCAGAATCCAGATCACCGTCGCCGAGTCGATGCAGTTGTTGAAGCCAGTCCAATGGAAACTCGAATTCTCGAGCCAAGTCGTGCACCTTGTTGTTGTTGTTGTTGTTGTTGTTGTTGGATGAGATGCCATTGCGGGTTGGGCTGCGGCGTCTTCGCCCCTCTGAAGGCGAAACGGCGCCATCCCTATAGCTGGAACGAGAGCTGGGACGATCCAGGTGATGTTGCTTGGGCATCGGTGTTTGATCCGGAGAGCCAAAGGGAACGCTGGCATGCGATGTTCGAAGCTGAAAGGCTCTGCTTGGACCAGGTGCTGGAACCTCGCGGTCAAAGAGACGAGATGAAGAAGGACCGGGCCCACCAAAGAGCGAATCGTCCTCTAGTGAAGCCTCTTCAGCATCATCGAACTGTAGGTCATAGCTGCTGACTCGACCTGTACGGGGAATGAAAGAGGTAGACTGATCGGCGTCGGCAAATTCAGCTGCTCGTGACGATGCTGAGTGAGGGGCGCGCGAAGAGAAGACATCGTCGTCGATGTAAGCAGGGCGAAGTCCGGATGTTGAGGAGGCGGAAGACGGGGTGGCAGCGTCGGTGGCGCCATCTTGATAGGATGACGAGCGACTGACGGAGCGTCGCTGACGAGTGCCAGGGGATTCGACGCTGTAGTCGACCTTGGCCGCTTTGCGTTGACCCCAGATGGGACGATTGACGAGTGATGAGGGGCCAGGTGACTTGGTAGGCGACTCTCCAGCGAAGAGCGGATGCGCTTGCATCGAGCTAGCTGAGCGTGCAGGCGAAGTCATGGTTGCTGCTGCTGCTGCTGCTCGAGAGGCTCAGTCAAGTACAGCGAACAGTACCGCTGACGAGTCAGGATGTGCCGCCGAGCCGTCTACAAGCACACGTCACCAGCGAAAGAGACTGTCGGCATTGGTCCGCTTCTCGTTTGCGTCTGCGCTGCGGATGATCCGCTTATCGATGTGATGATGTGAGCAAGATGATATACGATGTCGGATGGACCGGCCGATGATGATTGTCTCTGGTCGTTGTCAATGTGAAAGGTTGAGAAACGGCGAGACCGTGAGAAAGCGAGAGAGTGTTGGTCTGAGCTGTTGTTCATGAGTCGGAGCGCGTTCTGGCGCCCTTTTCAGGCGTCTGGCTGAAATATGTGGAGCTGACCCTGGCTAGGATCGGGCCAGCCGATTTGGACTCTCAGCTGGCTCTCAGCAGGCTCAGTTGGACCCTCTTTTGGCGTTTCTTCTTGGATCCTTCTCTCATTGCGATCTACCACTGCCACCTTGATCGACAACGATGGCGCCCTCCGTCGTCCCACAGTCCTCGGCGGGCGGTGACGCTCTGCAGGCTTCTTCTACCGACGATCAGCTCACCATCGAGATGCTCGGCGCTGGTCAAGAGGTCGGTCGTTCCTGCTGCGTTCTCAATTACAAAGGAAAGACCATCGTCTGCGACACGGGCGTCCATCCCGCATTCACTGGAATCGCCGCACTTCCCTTCATCGACGAGCTCGACTGGTCCACCGTCGACGCCATCCTCATCACCCATTTCCATCTTGATCATGCCGCTGCTCTCACATATATCATGGAAAAGACCAACTTTAAGGATGGTCATGGCAAGGTCTACATGACGCATCCTACCAAAGCCGTCTACCGCTTCCTCATGTCCGACTTTGTTCGAATCAGCAATGCGGGCAACGACGACAACCTCTTCGACGAAAACGAGATGCTCGCCTCGTGGCGTCAAATCGAAGCCGTCGATTTCCACCAGGACGTTTCCATTGCCGGTGGTCTCCGCTTCACTGCTTACCACGCAGGTCATGTGCTGGGCGCGTGCATGTTCCTCATCGAGATCGCCGGCCTTCGTATCCTCTACAGCGGAGACTTCAGTCGCGAAGAAGACCGACATCTTGTGCAAGCCGAGATCCCTCCCGTCAAGCCCGACGTGCTCATCTGCGAGTCTACCTACGGTACACAGACGCTCGAACCACGTCTAGACAAGGAGCACCGCTTCACTTCTCAGATCCATCACATTGTCAAACGAGGCGGTCGAGTCCTCTTGCCCGTCTTTGTGCTCGGTAGGGCGCAGGAGTTGCTGCTCCTCTTGGACGAATACTGGGCGGCGCATCCTGAGCTCCACAGCGTACCCATCTACTACGCCTCGGCTCTCGCCAAAAAGTGCATCTCCATCTACCAGACCTACATCCACACCATGAACGATCACATCCGCACACGCTTCAACCATCGCGACAACCCGTTCGTCTTCAAGCACATCTCGAACCTTCGTTCGCTCGAGAAGTTCGAAGACAGAGGACCCTGCGTCATGATGGCCTCTCCTGGTTTCATGCAGTCCGGTGTCTCGCGCGAGCTTCTAGAACGGTGGGCTCCTGACAAGCGCAACGGTCTCATCGTCTCTGGTTACTCCGTAGAAGGCACCATGGCTCGCAACATCCTCAACGAGCCCGACGAGATCATCGGTATGAACGGTCAAAAGATCCCACGCCGCATGTCGGTCGACTACATTTCCTTTTCTGCCCACGTCGACTTTGCCCAAAATTCGCGCTTCATCGACGAGATCAAAGCTCAGCACATTGTGCTCGTTCACGGAGAGCAGAACAACATGTCCAAGCTCCGTGCCGCACTGCAAGCGCGCTTCACCGCACGTGGCTCGGACGTCAAGATTCACACGCCGCGCAACTGCGAACCGCTCACGCTTCAGTTCCGTGCTCAGCGCACTGCCAAGGCCATCGGCACCATCGCTGCCAAGCCACCCGCGCAAGGCCAGGTCGTAGATGGCCTGCTCATCAGCGAGGACTTTGCCTACACCATTCTCGATCCCAAAGACTTGACCGACTTTACCGGTCTCTCGACGAGCACCATCATCCAGCGTCAACGTGTAGCGCTGGCTGTCAGCTGGGAGATGGTCCGTTGGCATCTCGAGGGCATGTATGGTCGACTGCAGGAAGGCGTGGATGCCGAAGAAGGACTGCGAACGCTGCGCATCATGGGCACCGTCGATGTTCGTCAGAGTGCGAGACACGAATTGCTGGTGGAGTGGGTCAGCAGCATTGCCAACGACATGGTCGCCGACAGCATCGTTGCCTTGCTTCTGGGCATCGACAGTGCGCCTTCGAGCGTCAAGATGACCATGCACAGTCACAAGCATCACCATCACCACAACGCAGACGCGAAAGCGGAAGGGTCGGACGAGGATATGGAAGGAGCTACTGAAGACGAGGAAGCGCTGACACCACCGCAGGAGGACGCGGGCAACTTCCCGCATCACCCCTTCTCGGAAGCAGCGCTGCTGGCGGGCAATGAAGGAAAGACTCAAGCTTCTACAGACGAGACAGTGCGTCACGATGCCTATCAACTGGCCAAGATGGAGCACATGGCTGCGTTTTTGGAAGCGCACTTTGGACAGGTGGAGGAGCTCACCATCCCAGAGGAAGCCAGTGGCGAAGATGCCGAGCAAGCTGACGCCAAGCTGGCTACCTCGACTGTCGCTGATGCACCCGACGCATCAGCCGCTGTGGAACAGAACGACAACGCCGAGGCCGCGAATGCAGAGGCGGTGGCAGTTAAGCCAGACCCGGACTCGACGGATGCAGTGGATGATGCAGAGAAGACCTCCTCAGACGAGCCAGCCGCTGCTGTCGCACCGGTCTCGCTCGCATCGCTCTTCGACGGAGCCCCTCGCCCTGCACTGCGCGTGTTCCTCGACGAAGCAGAGGCCGTCATCGACGTCGAGAACCTCGTCATCCTCGCCTCGTCGCCATCGTTCCGGGCGCGCGTCGAGCATCTCTGCACTCTGGCGCTGCGTTCGTTCACCTCGCTCTCGGACGCCTTCCGCCTTCCGCAGCAGATGACCACCTCGTTGTTCCAGGGCAAGCACAGTCAGCTGGCGAGTATTCCGGAGTTTGGCGAGGAGAGGCCGTCCAAGATGATTCGCTCGTCGTAGTGGTTAGACTTGGGAATGGTCAGTGTATTTGTATCGTCATCATGATGCTTTGCTTCGCTTGTGGACTGCGTCCCGGGAGGACGAGACTTTACTGTGTGATGAGAGATGCATGATTCAATTGCTGTCGAGGTGATGAGAAGGTACAAATACAAGTGGCGTCTTCTTCGTTCGATGTGATTATCTTTGCAGTGCTTGCAGCCTATAGACCCTCTTCCTTTAGACGCAGTGCTCGTGCTGGTTCCTCGATCTGTCGTTCCAATCAATTCGTTTCATGAAATGTGTCAGTTCTGCTGAACGTTCGCCTGTGCAGCTTTCTTTCTCTTCATCTGTACTCACCTTCTTAACCAGATCGCTCAACCTCGCCTCGCTCGCCACGTGATCCAGTACGAGCTTCTGCTTGTTCTTGTACGTAATCTCGATCCTCTGCAGCGCATCTGTTGGTACGGTCTTGGTCTTGATATCCGGCAGATCCATGCCCGGCATCGGAGGCTTGGTGGGGAGTTGGGCGAGCAGGATGCGCATCGACCTGGACGCCTGCGAAGCGCTGAGCGGCGCAAACTCGAACGACATGGCTGTGATCTGTTTGAGGGAGGCTGCTGCGATCGACATGCTGGGCGAGAGTTGGAGAGGTTGTGCTGATGAAGTGTCTCGTGTTTGGTGAGGATTGGAAGCGTGAGGTTGGGTGGAAGGTGTGAGGATGAGCAAGGGGTGTTGCGAAAAGAAAAAGCTCGCCACTTTTTCTCGGGAGTCGGAGAGGTGTCAAGGCTTTCAGCGAGAAGAATGTTTGACAAGGGTCCTCCTCCTCCTTCATCTTCCTCCTCAATGCGAAGGGCACCTTTACCAGCGCATCTGGAGGAACCTTTGGCAGTCGAGCACACTCTAGCATGGTTCAGCTCCCTAGGCCGTCTACGGCTGCCAAGTCTGGCAGCATCGACGTCTTCCCCAGTGCTAGCCGAAGTCAGCAACTCCCGCCAACCTCCTCCATACCATGCTGCTACCGATTCGGTCAAGCAACACTTTCTCCGGAAGCGAAGGAACTTCTCAACAAGCAACCGTACGACATTATGATACAGCTGCTGGCAGTCACGCAGTTGCTCGCCATCCCATCGCAATTTGCTGGCGGTGACGGCCAAGCGTGGACCCATTCAGCCCAACACTACCCGTCCTTGTTGCGGTGGAAGGAGCAGCAGGTGCCCGCTCTGCTGGCTCAGGTCGCGCATCTATTGCGACAGCTCAGCACATGTGACCTCGATTCGAACGCCCAATTGCATGCTGATTCTGTCCACCTCGTCGTCGGCCACGTAGTCTGTGCCGTCTCCCGGTATCTTCCCCCCGCCCCGACCGGCATCGCATCCGAAAGCGACCCAACGCATCAAGATGGCTGGATCAGCGATGTCTCGACGAGCAACGCCAAGGACATCATATCCAGCTTACAATCGAGCAAGGTTCCTCAGCATGCTACCATCGCAAAGGCACTGCTCGCAGACTACATCAAGCCGATTTTCCGCGAAGCCGCATCCTCCTTCTCGGCTCCCCACAGCTCCATCGACCCCACCACGGGTCGCAAGAAGCCCCCAGCATCCGGCGCCAACTTTGTCTCGCACCTCGATGCGAATCTGGGGCGGCACCGGTTTCACAGCGCTGATGAGGACGGGGATGCATCGAACTTGGCCCCAAGCCGTTTCACTCTCACCGTGTCCAGTGACACCTTGCGCAGCTCCCCAGCAGCAACTCCGGTGGACGAGAAGTACGGGCTGATGCAGCGGAACGAAGCGTTAGGATGCACCAACGTACTATCCTGGTGTCTGTCCAATCTGCAGCTAGACAGCGAGTCGGACTGGACCGAAGCGTGGCCCCTGATAGTGCCGCCGTTGCTGACGCTGCTGGAGCACCCGCAACCGCGTTTCCGCGTGCGCGGCAGTCTGCTCGCACTCAACCTCCTCTCCCACCCAACCACCGGCGAGCATTCCCCCGATGTGGCGCAGAGAAGATCGGCTGTGCTGGGCAAGATTCTCATCCGAACAGGTATCGGCAGTCTTCTTGAACGAGCCCTGCATGTCAACCTCACTTACATCCACGACGAGGTTTTTGCTGCGCCTCTCCTCTCCCACTCCATCGGTGCACTGCGGAGGTTGATGCTGCTAACGACCCATCCGGTTGTCTTTTGCTCGCCAATACAGTCGCCGGTCGACCCGACGGGGAAGGAGGTGGGGGGGTGGGGATTGGACCCACCGCACGACTGTGGGGGGAAACGACTCGAGGCGCTCACCCGGCTGGTTTCGGAATGCGTGTTGAGCACGTGGTCATACCTCCCCCTCCCGCCCTCTAGTACGCGGTTGGGAAGGCTGCTCACCGACGTCACCGTAACCGCCTTTCTCGGGCTCATCGACGACCTCGCCGCGCCGCCCCTCGATGACACCCCGCACGCCGCACTCGGCGCGGTATCCAGGTTTACCGACGTCACCTTCGACTGGATCTTCCGCAGCTGGCTGTCCAACATCGCCTTTCTGAACACGGAGGAGGTTGGGTCGACGAGGAGGGTGCTAGAGCTTGCGCAGAGGTTGTTGAAGGGAGAGGAGAATGTGGCGAGGTGGACGGGGATGATGCTGGTCGGCGTGGCAAGGTGTTGGATTTCAGCGCTGGAGTCGCCTCTCCGCACTGACAAGCGGGAGGGAAGGTGGGAGGAGCTCAAACAGTCGCTAATCGCTTTGTTGGCGAGGCTGTCGCAACTCGATCCTTCAGTCGCACCACGCTGGGCGCGGTTGGTCAAGGTCGATCCGCGTCTCGAAGGTCTTTCACCCCAATGACACACTCAATACCGAACGTATCATATCATTACTGCATCTACCCTCTGTCACCGTTTACATCCTCTCCAGCGGGGTGATAGTGAGCAACCTCAGCGCGCTCCCTAGAACATCCTTGCAGCACCTGAACACGAACAACCTGGCCTCTGCCAACTCCTTCTCCTGCCCCTTGACCAGCAAAAACTCCCAACAGCTCGAAATCAAATGCGTCAACCTAAACGCATACGTTACAATGGTACTCGGCTGGTGATCCTTCATCGCCGCCTTGACGGTATCGGGCCATTGGGCGATCAACATGATCAGATCCCTCGCCTTGGGCTCGCTGATCAACTCCAGGTTGATGCTGTTGAGGTCGAGGTCGGCGGTGGGAAGTTCAAGACCGTCCGACTCCTTGGCTTTGCGTTCGACCGAGCAGAGTCGTACGTGGTTGTACTGGAGGTAAGGGCCGGTATCGCCTTCGAACGAGAGCATGCGCGACCAGTCAAAGTTATAGTTGTTGATGCGTTTGCTGCTCATATCCTGGATCTTGACCGCCGTCATGCCGACGATGTCGGCGGTGCGTTCGGGGTCTTCGACTTGGGCGTACTTGGCCTCGTTGGCCTTCATCACCTCGTGCATCTTATCGCGGGTCTCGTCGAGGATGTTGTCGAGGAAGACTACGGTGCCTTTGCGCGTAGACATGCCGAGGATCATACCGAAGTTGACGTGTTGCAGACGAGAGGTCTCCTTCTGCGCCCACGGGTAGCCCATCAGCTCGAGAACCTTGAAGAACTGCGCGAGGTGGAGATCCTGCTGCGAGGCGACGACGTAGATCATCTTATCGAAACCCTTCCCGTCGAAGCTCTTGTCAAAACGCTGTGCGGCCTCGGCGATGTCTCGGGTGATGTAGAGCGGGGTGCCGTCTTTTCGCTCGATGACGGTCTTTTCGAGCTTGTACTTGGTCAGATCGGCCAGCACCGCACCGTTCTCCTCCTTGGACACAAAGTCCTGCGTCTTGAGCTGTGACATCGACTTGGCGAGGTTCTCTTTGGTCACCTGCGACTCTCCCGAGTAGACATCGAATTGGATGTTCAATCGATCATACACCTCAATGTACTTCTTGATCGAAAGATCACGGAACTTTTGCCATAGGGCCAGCGCTTCGGAGTTACCGTCTTCCATGGCTTTGAAGAATTGACGGGCCTCGTCGTGGATCTTCTCGCCCGAGCCGTCCTCTTCGACGCTGGCGAGCTTGTTGATCCTCACGTAGACGTCGAACAACGTGTTGACTGCATCCTCCTGCAACTTCTGCTCGTCGCCGAACATCTTCCAGCCGACAGCGAGCAGGCCGAACTGCTTACCCCAGTCACCGAGGTAGTTGTACTTGGACACATTCCAGGCGTTGGCCTTGTACAGATTCGACAAGAAGGCGCCGATGATGGTGGATCGCAGATGACCCGCGTGGAACGGCTTTGCGATGTTCGGCGACGAGAACTCGACGATGATGTTCTTACCCTCGCCGTCGCGGTTGGTGCCGTAACTGGGTTGGGTGTTGCCCTGCTCGTCACGGGGAGCGCCGTAGCCGTGCGTCATGACGTGGACGGTCTGGAGGGTGAGTTTGATAAGCGTCTTGTCGTTGAGGAAGTAGTGGAGGAAAGGACCCTTTGCTTCGACCTTGGAGAGGTACTCGTTGGGCTGGAAGGCTGCGGCCGCCTTTTCAGAGATCTCCTGGGGCTTGCCGGGGAGCTTGAATCGGGGCACGGCGACGGTGTAGTCACCTACCTTGCCGGTGCCGACGGCGACGAGAGCAGCCTGGAGGTCGACGCCAAGCGAGGAAGAAACATGCTGTGCGATGGCGATACGGAAGCTGTCGAGGGGGGCACGCTTGATGTCGGTGCCGAGGAGGTCGGTGGGCATCGCAGGCAGCTCCGAGAGGTAAGGAGCGCCATTGAAGGAGGCCGGCGAGGGCACGAGGGCGACTTTTGAGGAAGCCATGGCGGAAGTGGAGAAGGGCAAGCTAGCTCGTTGGTGCGAGAGTGCTGGCTTGATCGATGCAGAGGGTCGATGAGCTCGTACTGCGCCAATGGATGGGGCGAGGACGGGACGAGACGAGCGGAAGAGAGTGGGAGCCAAGCGTCGAGTCGTCAATGCGAGAATGGTGTGAACAGGCGCCAGGAGATGGCGAGGCTACGCGAAGTGTCCTTTTGTATGTTGCCTGAAGCTAGGGAATTCGAGTCACCGAAGACGATCTATGACGATGATGATGGTGTGAGCAAATCGATGTGGTGCGCTGTTCAGAAACCTTTTTTTTGGTTCTTCTTGACCGCTTTCCGCCAAAATTTGATCTTCTGAGCTGCGTGGCGAGGAAGGCCAAAGCGACCTGACTCGACCCGATTTCAAGCTTAACCCGATCCAATCATGTGAAGGCACGTGACCTTATTGCTCTCGCACGCGTCCGAGCTCGTCCCAACCTCGAAATTCAGCCCGGAGAAGGAAAAGAAATGCGAGAAAATAGTGACACAAAAAATGCATCGTCAAAAAGGGCTCTCACAGTCAGCAGCAGCAGCAGCAGCAGCAGTGTCACAGCTCGTGCATGTGCAATCCATTCACAGCCGTCGCCATCGCGTCTCACCGCACCACCACCGTCATCCGAGTCAAATCCATCGCCATCCACTCTTCGATACCCGGATCATACCCTGTACTCTCGCCTGACACCATCGGAACCATCTCGACGCGTCGACCCTGCGCCCATCATCGCGTCTGACCTCTACGGAAGCAGAAGGACCTCACATAGCAACAGGCGACAATGGTAGTACAACGAACACCTCCCCCGGTGCGCAGATCGCCGCGCAAGGAAGCGGCTG
Source organism: Pseudozyma pruni (assembly GCA_023212685.1). NCBI lineage: Eukaryota > Fungi > Basidiomycota > Ustilaginomycetes > Ustilaginales > Ustilaginaceae > Pseudozyma > Pseudozyma pruni. The sequence goes on from JALBYD010000028.1 coordinate 87,851, forward strand.
CTGCTGCGGCCGCACAAGCTCCCTTCTCTTCGCAACCATTGTCATCGCAAGCACAAAAGATCGCCAAGACCATCGCATCCACACCCTCAGCGGCATCACGCGCCGAGCCATCCACTCCTGTCTCACACAATGCAGCGTCCGACTTCCCCAGCCTCGATCAGATGGCAGCCGTCTCAAAGGAGCAGCGCTCCGTGTCTCGACCCATCACCAACCGTGCTGCCTTTACCGCATCCTTCCCGGCTTCGTCCAGCTCCAACACCGTGCCGAGTTCCCTGCCACGGCCCTCCGCACAGATGCGCAGCAACGTGATCAATGACGAGATCGAACACGACCAGCGCGCACGCACAGCACGCTCCTCGCTCACCAGTGGTGCCATCCAACGCGTCCGTCAACAGGCCGGCGATGAGACCCCTCTTGGCGTGTCGCAAGCCAGAGCCGCTCGTCAAGCACTTTCCGCCAACGCTGCTTCAGCGCAGGCGAATCGCTCACTGATTGCGGACGATAGTGGCGACAGCACTGCTCAGCTCGTGCCCGGTCGTCGCGATTTCAATCCTGTTCTCGCTAACTTCGATGTCGAAAATCCACAGATGCCAGGCCTTTCTCAATCCGTCGCACCCTCGGCCTCGACTTTGGCTACCAACAACACCGCAGCTACTTCTGTCGACGCACCTGCGGACTCTTCCACCGCGTCGCAGGCTGCCATCTTTGGCACCGCAGGCCGACGCAACGGCGCAGACCAACCCATCGGTGGTGCAAAGGTAGGCACCGCCTACGACTTTGGCAAATACCTCGACGGAGAACTCGACCCCTTCAACCGCGCCTCCCGCGCCAATCCTCGCAGAGAGTCGCGTCCCTTGCCAGCAGCTCAGCCCGACGATCAAGACGCCGACACGTCCGGGGACACCACTGCGCGCGGGGTTCTGGTGGCAGCGGCGACGACGACCACCGCGCCCATCGAGTCGACGCCCTTCCTCAGCCGTGTCAAGGCGGCAGCGACCACAACACCGCGCATGAGTCCTCACGCCAGCCCCAGCGTCTCTAGTCGCAAGCTCGCCCATCTCTCTTCCCTCACCAACGGCCGCAGCACGCCTTCTGCCACCAACAACGCTGTCCCCGGCGACGCGTCCACCGTCTCCCTCGCAGCGCACAACCGCTTCGACCCCTCTGCCCGCGCAGACCGCTTGCAAACCATGGAGCTCGGCGAACTGCGCAAGAAGGCCACCTCCCTCTCGCGCGATCTCACCGCGGCGCACGACGCCCTCGCCTCGGCCAAGGAAGAATCCGAAGGCTGGGCCTCCGAGTGCACCGGCCTACAGGAGCAGTTGACCGCCCTCAAAGCGACACACCAAGCTGCTATCACACGCGAGGTTCGAGCACGTACCGAGCTACAAGTGCGCCTTAGCCAGTACAAGATCGAAGCCGACGACCGCGCCTGGAAGCTGCTCGCCCAACGTCGACAGGCCTGCCTCATCGATGTCGCCCTGCAGCACGCTAAGAACGAAGCCACCTTCCACGAAGGCAGGTACCATGCGACCGAGTCGGAGCTCGAGGGGCAGAAGGACGAACTGCGTATTCGGCTGATGCTCGAACGAAAACGTGCTGATCTGCTGTCGTTGCATGCCAAAGCGGCACAGCGCGACTCGATGCGGTTGAAGAAGAGGCTGGGCGTCAAGTCGGCCGCTCTGGCGGAGCTGGAAAAGGAGAACGAGTCGTTGGCCGAACAGCTGGAGGAGGCGCGTCAATCCGAAGGCGCAGCAGGACGTTCGAACGACGCAGAGGCGGCGGCGTTGAAACAGCAGCTCGAGGAGGCACGGGCCGAGATTGAGACGCTCAACGAACGCGATGCGATGATGGCCGAGACGCGCAAGACGTGGAAGGCCGAACGGAAGCAGCTCCTCGCCCAGGTTGAACAGCTCTCTTCTGCACCTGTTGCCGCTCCCGTCGCACGAGCAACAGAGGCAGCGCCACGACCGCTGAAGACGACCAAATCCCTCGTAGCCGCGAGCCAGATGCTACCTCCCTCCTCGCCCGTCTATGCCAAGCAGAAAAGCCGAATGCCCATGCAGGGCGCTTCCGAGTTGGGACCGCCGTCTGAGGACGATGACCGTGCGCCACCTCGCAAGCCCTCCGCCAAGTCCTCGGCGCCGCTCGTACCCTTCTCCCAGATCTCCTCCAAGGCCACTTCCACCGTCGCTGCTGCATCGAAGAAGCCGACGGCACCTGTCAAGTCGAAATCGTCCTGGCGCGACGAGGTGGCCATCACCGACTCGTCCTCCGGGTCCTCCGACGAGGGCACCCGTCGCAAATCCAAGCCTGTCAAATCCAAAGCTGCTCCCACCAAGCGATCCATCACCGCGGGATCCCGGGCCAAGGCGACAAAATCCTCCATGCCGATCGACTACTCTGATCAAACAGCCGACCCTTCCGCCACGCCCATCATCCGTACCAAACGTGCCCCTCCCCCGCCTCCCTCCGACGACGACGAGGGACCTCTCGACTCGTCTCTCCTCGCGACCAAATTCGGTCGAGATCGCACAAACACCCTCGGCAAGGCCAAACCGTCGACACTCAAGGCGAATCTCGCACTCGCGAGTAAAAACGCCACCGCCGCCGCAGAGGGGGGCAAGAAGAAGAAGAGGAAGCTGCTGGGCGGTGGTGCGGGGAATATGCAGTGGGGCACGGGGGACGCGGCTGGGCTGGCGCCCAACTTTGATATCCCGTTGGAGCTGAGTCCGATCAAAGGTGGGGGCAAGGCGGGGAATGTAGCGGGTGGTGGTGCGGCGGCGTTTTTGGCTGGGTTTGGGGTTGGGCGCAATCCTTTCGCTTGAGCCATGGCACTCTTCAGGCGGCGCTCAAGATCTCTGATGCAGCAATCGAGCGCATGTCACACCAGAAAATCAAAAGAAGGGTAGATGTATCGGTTTTCATTGGACTGAGAGGCTTCTAGAATGGCACAGAGACTAGAGGACTGTACGAGTCTGAGTAAAGGGGGCGGAAGACGTTGTTTGAGATGGAAGCAGTGAAGCAAAGTGCGATGTGAAGTCTGCGACGTTGTCGAATACCGTCCTGGACCATCTTCGCGCCTCAACGAGTGTCGCTATCGTTGTCTAGATGGGAGGAGACGTGTCAGTGTCCGTATTGTAGCATCTCGCGGTGAGGCGATTGCGTCTTGAGAAACTCGAATTTTGTCGGCGAAGACGATTCAGTCGAACCTGTGGAAGCCGTCGAGCGTCTCATCCGGGTCGAAGATGATCCTATGTGGACTGCTGGACCGCATCTCGTAGAAGGGCGAATCTACCCAATTCATCGGCAACTTGCTGCCAATAAACGCGTCCAACTTCTCCGCCTCTCGCAGCACGCGATGCATCTGATCCTCGTCGACCTCGTAGACGAGAACCAAATAAACCGTGTTGTTGGCCGGCAGCAGATATTGGAACTTGCGAGACGTCACTAGACCCAGATCTTCTTCGAAAAAGGGCGTACGGAGACGCGCGAGGAAGGCTTCGCACGCAGCGTTTTCGTCAAACTTGTGGTACGTCTTGAGAAGGGAATAGTTGGCCTTCGGATAGCGAGCGTACGGGAGGAGGGAGGCAGCAGTGTAGATGGTCCGGAATTCAGGTTGGGAGGGGAAGGCAGCCCGATCGAAGGGTGCAAGCTCCCGCATCGCGTTGAGCCGAGCTGTGAGCGTCATCAGGTAAGAACCCTCGGGTGTGAGGCGGTAGGCGGCAGGGCTAGACCACATTGAAGACTGGCAGTGGCGAGGATGTTGAGGTGTTGGTCGATGTGTCGTTGTTGAAGAGGGAGAGGAGACTTGTCTTGCGCAGAGGCATGGCGCTTATATGGAGTTCGATCGCTTCGAAGGCACCACTTTGCTCATGGACACATCTGCGCACAAAGCGTTCACATCTTCGCTTTGTGCACCGCGTTCCGCATTTCATCTCACTCTGCGTCGTCACACGGAGTCTCCTTTACAACGTCACATCATTAGCACCCTCTTTTTCTCGCTCAACACCTTGTTCTCTCATCGTCACATCCGCGACTCAGCCTTCGAACCCTCGAGTCTTATCTGTTCGTACAGGCTCTCCGACATCACGCGGAGTCTGCCTGCCAACGACCTCTTTTTTGACGCTCTCTCCCGCTGTTTGACTAGCTGTCACGGTGTGATCGATCGCTTCTCGGATGTCATTTTCGGCAGGTTTATCGCTCGAAGCTTATTGCTTCGGCGTTAGTGTAGCTACGCGTTGTCTGAGATCGCTCCCGCTAAGCACGATGTATGTGCTGCTAAAAAGATCCCTCGAAGAGGCTCACGACAAAGACTCGAACAAGATTACACTCGCAGTGAGAGACATGACGAGGTGGGACGGGTGATCAGCTTTGTGACAGCGAATCGGTCGACCGACGGAACAGCTCGACGTTCGAACCTCAGAACGCGTCAGCTGCAACCCGGCTTTGCTGCTCGGAGCCAGAAACACGTCTCCCGTCAGTCAGAAGCTCGACCACGTTTCGACCCGACAGCAGCTCCCGCTTCCGCCCACACAGACCACGTTGACCCACTTCATCACGTCGAACATGCGAGATAATTAAGCCCATTGCGCATAAATGAAATCTCTTTTGTGGGTTGGATTCTATGCGGAGTAGCCTGCAGCAACCACGTTGGCCTGGACTTCATTTTCCGTGTCATCCGAAGGATAACCCGAAGTCATCACTCCTTCGTAGAAGGTGCCCTGGCCGCTGTTGCTGTTGTCGCCGCCGATACCCAAGATGATGGCGCCCTCCTTGTTCATCGGGTAGTACCCGTCAGGGCGCTGGCCGCTGTAGTAGGTGCTCAACCCATCACCCTGCGAATTACCGCCTCGGAGCGCCCAAAGGTTGCTCGAATCGCCTTTTACGATGGCAGTGATGAACCTCGACGTCTGCGATGGATCGTTGGTGTTCTGCTTGGGGTTATAACCGCTAAAGAGCCCATTCTCGCTATCATTCATTATCCACGGTCCATCGCCAGCTCCCGATCCCCAGTAAGTGTTGCTACCGAAGTAGATAGCCTCCATATGCGTGTTGCCAGTGTCGGTGTTGCTCGTTTCGGCATTACCATAATCAAAGCAGCAGCCATCATTGTAATGAGTGCCGTCCAACACGGCGTACATGCCCTCTGGATCGTTGCCGGTTGCAATGCCGTTCGTGTTATCGTTCCTGTACCCCACGCCTGGGTGCACATATACACCATACGCCTTCTGACCGTTAAGCGTCACCGGCGCGGCGGTTGCATCTGCGAGAACGTCACCGCTAGCCGCGCCTCCATCTGGGGCGAGGGTGAGGTGGTTGGATCGACCGGACTGGTCGTAGATCACGTTGATCTGGCAACTCGTGCCGCTGCAAAACGAGTCCTGGGAGGCAGCGTTGGCGACGCCGCCGGCGGAGAGGGGGGTGATGTCGAGGGTGGCGCTGTCCGAGTTGCGGATGACCTGGTAGAGGGCGCCGTCGAACGAGGAGTAGAGGGCACGGGTGGTGCTGTGAGCGGCAACGCAAGGGGTGCCGCCGTTGGCGTAGATGTCGCAGGGTGCGCCGGATGCACCGCTGGCCGCAGGGGCTGCGTAGGCGGTGGTGGCCAGGCTGATGGTTGAGAGGAGGAGGGCTTTGTTGAAGGCCATGGTGATCGTTCAAGGAGGAGCTACGAGAGCAGATGGCAGAGTGGCCTACGGGTGAGGTCAGGTAGCGTTGGGAGGGTATGGGGAGTTGGAGAGGTGGGAAAACGATAGAAGACGATGGTGCTCTGACGAGCAACCTTTTATGGCTAATGGCCACACACAACATAGCCGGTCTATTGGCTCGCAGCGCCAGCTGTATACAATGGCTACTCCTCTGTCTTTCTGAAGGGTCTGCCCACTTCGTGAAGCATCTCGCAAATCGTTCGCACGGGTCGCACCCTAGTCTGCACCCTTCATCATGCATCTCTCGTCCCTGTCAGGTAACTGCTGCGAACAGATCTCCGAACGAAGAAAGGGGGGGGGGGGGGGGGGGGGGGGAGATGTCCGAATCCTCTTGCCTTCCGGCGGTCGTCGCCGCCGCCGCCGACCCCCGCTGCGCTTCGCCCTTTCATGCAGCATGCATCAACGGCATTCTTACGACTCCCACCCCGCAAATCTGGTCGAGTGAACCCCGCAAATCTGTCGTGTCATGCAGATCCTGCCGCTGTCTCCTTCTTCCCCGACCAACTCCGATCCAAACTCCTTTGCCATGAACGCCGCTGTCAAAAGAAGGCCGGCGTGTCCCAACTTCATCTGCAATCTCGCCCGGCTCGAGTCGAGGTCGTCACAGTCCACATTTTGTCCAGCGATCAATCTCGCTCTCCCTCTCATCGAACAACATCGGTACTAGAATCGTGTACGAGATGACCGAAACCTTGTCTGCACTAGCTCGAGGTGCAAGCGAGGCCGCTCGGTTGAAGTGTCCAATTTTAGCACCGGAAATCTCGCCCTAAGACGCTCCTTCGGTTCGGCGGCGCAGGGTTGTTCGGGTAACAGGGGGGCCCCGCGGCACGGCGAATTCGACTTCCCCACAGTCAACGAAGAGCTGGCGCCGAAGAAGCGATCTGTGGCGTACAATCGTGATGGCATCGTGCATATCCCCCGCAAGATGGAAGGATGTACGCCGCCGGCGCTCGTATACCGGCTGCGTTGTGCTCGGCGATCTCTTGTTCCTTCTGCGGAAGGTGTGGTGGATACTCGACAAAGGAAGCCTCACAGCGCCGCCATTCGTAGAGTGCCACTAGCTCGCGCTCGGAGCGATGAGCAAGGATTCCCGACGAGCCTACGGTGGAATCTCAGGGTCACGAGATGTCTAGCTTCGGATACGAGCTTTCCGAGAGGCCCCTTTCAAGCGGCAATCTCTCGTCCTTCCAGTGGCGTTTGCGCTTCTGGCATCTCAGGGAAAGGTATCGGAGGATTCTATGGTTGTACGTGTCTATGCTACAGGCGTCGGACAGTCGGGCCAGGGATCGCAGTGCTGGACCAGGTTCACCAGGTGTGTCGGGTTGGCGTGTTGATCGGGCGGGAAGAACAGCGTCCAATCCGAAAGCATCCTTTCCCTCTTGACCGTGTCATCGTGCGATGCATCCTGGCCTTCTTCTATCATCCCTGTGGCGCGCCGTTGATGGTGGTTGAGCTGTAGAACCCTCGACCACCACCCCTCCTTCGTCACCATCATCGCCTTCCTACTCAACGCGCTCCCCACTCCCCCCTCGCCCGGCACCAACTCCCCCTCCCCCACCCTGTTGTTCACCAGCATAACCCTCACCCTTTCATCGCCGATCCGATCCACCGCGCCTGCAATCGTCTTGGTCCGCTCAAACCGGCGCATCCTACTCCCGGCACTCCCAGCGTCAAACACGATGCGCAACAGAAGCGTTTCTAGCCGTGGACACTCGGGCGAGAGGATGCGCCGAAGCATGTGTTCGAGCTTGTCGTCGTCGAGCAGGTGGCCCGGGTAGAATGTGAGTGTGATGAGACGGATTGTGCGGATGGAGGCGAAGAGCGGGTTGATGAAGGGTTCGAGGGTGGCGGTGCAGAGGTGGTATGCGTAGATCTCGGTGTGCGGGCGTCGGGAGGCGGGGAGAGGGGAGGAGATGAGGTTTGATGTTCCGGCTGGAGCTGGTTCTGACGTGTGAGATGGTTGCGGCGGGGGTGAGGAGGGAGCGTTGGCGAGGGCAGCGAGTCGTTCCTGAGCGTCTTGCATGTCCCAGGGGTCGAGATCGCCTTCAGACGGGCCCGCTGATGTTGACAGAGCACCGTTAGTCGCAGAAGAAGAAGGTTGAGTCCTCGTTCGTATAGGCGACGACCTGCGTCCGCGCGAGTAGAGCGTCTGCCAAGTGGATTCGTGGGGACGATCAAGTTCAGCATCCCCTGTCGCTGTTTCCGCTCCTTCCCGATGCGATCGCCTTGTTCGTGATGGTCCGCCGAGCTCCCGCTGAGCATTGAACTGAGATGGGAAAGATCGTGCGAAGCCGTTTGTCTCTTGTATACGATGCTCTGCGACGTCACCGTCATCATCATCGTCATCATCGTCGTCGCTGCTGGAACGACCCGAATCACTCACCTCCTCCATCAGCTGCTCCTCGGCCCAGTAGACACTCACACTCCTGTACTGCTTCTCCCTCACCTTGTCCCTTCTTCTCCTCACCTTGACCCTCGATGCGTAGGCATGACCGACCACGAACCCGCCCGAACACTCCTCGTACCAAGCCGCCTCTTTCAGCCGTAGCGACACCGGGTCGAGTCCTTGGCCGTCCTCCCGCACCAGCGCCGAGATGTTGCCCAGCCATGCGCGCTCTACTCTCTCCCAGATATCTCCGCCTGAGCTTCCTTCCAGGTCGGCGATCGAGAGGAAGGAGCTCGCTGCACGACGGCTGTCCAGTGTGAGCGTGCGGAGAAGCAGCGGGCGGGCGATGGAGTGGAAGAACTTGGACACGTAGAGCAGTTGCCCTGTCCAAGACCACGCCGACGTATACGCCGCTCGCAGAGGTGTCGTGAATGGAGATTTCGGCGCCTCTCCTTTCCCATCGTTGGGTGAGATGAAAGCACGTGCTCGACGAGGACAGGGCGACGAAGTGAGGATGGCCAGCTCGATAATGTCTGCTAGAATCTCGGCAGGCAGGTGCGACGCGGCGTTTCTCGAGCAATTCGGTGGGTCGTTCATGACGCCCGCATGATCCGCCCGATGCTGGTCACACCACTCGTTGGGAAACTTCTGAGGCCAAGTCGTTGCGAGGGTCGAGATTGTGATGGTGGTAGAGCGCAAAGCTGGATCGTGCGCGCGACCTCCACACCTAGCGGGAAGACGCCGGAGAAAAACCCCGAAAGACCCTGATCTTCTCCTCACCTCAGACCCTGCATCGTCTTCGCACACTACTCATCAACATCGTTCGCATCCTGCATATGGATCGCACAAGCCCTTTCCCTATTCGTTGCTGAAGGACACTTGAGATTGCACTCCCCGCGCGGCTACAAATTCGAGCTCTGAAAGCGGTACGCCAGTGGCAGCGCAGCCGGGTTATCCGTCGTGCTCAACAGATTCACCACATCCTTGTACGTCTTTGCATACTTCTCCCAATGTCTCTCGTACCTCGCCAAGAAATCCCACGTCGTCTCCTGCACCCCTGGCTCTGGCGCCACTCCTCTCTTCCCACCCGCCTGCTTCCACCTCTCGGTCTCCAACAGCACCTGATCCTGAAATCTTACCCGATTCTCCACAAAGATGTGAATCACCGTCGTCAGCTGCGAATGAAGCTCCAGATACCTTAGATCGGTAAACATGAGCTCCTTTCGCGTGGTGTTGAGGAAGGCAAAGTGATCCTTCATCAGCTGGTCGACCGTTTTCACGCCGCGAAGCTTGCGTTCGAGGTCGAGGTAGTTCGGCTCCACCACCTCGCCCATCTGGAAGGCGAGCAGCTGCTGGACGAAGAATGTCATGCGCGATCGCAGCATAAAGAGTTTCTGCTTCCACTTTTCGAGCGCCGGATGCGTGCGTTGCTTCCACAGCGGATTCGACGAGTGGTCTAGCCACAATTCCGACAACGACCGTTCGAGCGTCTTGAGGTGGAACAGACCGCGACTGACGAATTGGTACCGGAGGATGTTCTTACGGCTGATAACGAGCGAGACGGGGAACTTGACCGCCACGTCGAATTGGAGGAGCGTCATCGCGGGCACAAAGTCCTTGCTCGACGATCCAGCGGCGGCGGACGAGGCGGCAGCAGCGTTGGCCTGCGCCATGCGAGTCGCCTCGATCCCGCCCTTAGTCTCGGCAATGCGCTTCAGCTGGTCATAGGCGCCCTCGGAAGCCAGCACGATGCGCACGTCTTCGCGGTACGGATCTTCAAAGCCGACTGTACTGCTCGAGCCGAGCACGGCACCGAGATGCGTCTGCAGACGCTGCTGCACCGTCTCCCTCGTCTTGGTCGGTGAGACCTTCTTGACGAGCTCGTGCGCCGACTGCTCCAGGAACGACGAGAGGAAGTCGGACTCGGAGAAGAAGAAGAAGTGCTTGAGCGAGCGTAGACGCTCGAGGATGTGCTGGTCTTCGAGCAACAGTTTGAGCAGCGCCGAGTTGGCTCGTTGATAGGCGCCCTCGATGCGGCGGAAGAAGGATTCGTCGTTCATCACCACTACGTTTGCCACCGCTGTTTTGCCGGTCTTGCCCTCAGCTGCCTCGTCCGGATCGGACGGCACTTCGAGCCCGCACTCGCGGATGACGTTGAGGTATTTGCCAGCCAGCAGGATCTTGTGCTTCCACGGCTCGAGGAACGACGGAATCTTGGCACCGCCCGTCAGGATGCCTCTCGGATTGTCCTCCTCATCTTCCAGCTCGGCATCCAGATCCAGACCGAGCTGACGCTGACGCTCGCGCTTGGCGATGGTCGTCTCGTCGCGCAGAGTGTAGCGCGTCTCCCAGTACTCGTCGGTGGGGTCCGACTCGAGAGCAGCCCGAGTGACCTTTGCATCCTCCATGACCATGAACTCTTCGTAGGTGTCGGACAAATCGCCCGTTGTAATCCACTTGACGAGCGTCTGCGCGTAAGGTTGGGAGGCGCGCTGGAACAGAGTCGTGAAGAGAGTGCGTGCTTTCGGATCGCCGCTCATCCGCGTGATGCGGTCCCAGAGCATCGAGAGCACCTCTCCACCTTTGGCGATGCCGCCCTCGACGCCTTCGTCGTCCGGATCATCTAGTCCCAGCAGAGCACGACGCTCGCGCTCCAACGCCGAAGTGCCACTGATGTCCGAATCGCCATCGCCGTCCGACGAGTCATCGTCGTCCTCCTCGTCGAAGAGGTCCGCGTGCGAAATGCCAATGATCTCGTCAGTCAAAGCGCGGACCATGGCGAGGGTACGTGCGGTCTCTTGAATCCACATGAAGAGCTTTTGCAGGCTGAACGAGGCGGAGGAAGCCATTTGATGCTCGAGCTGCACGACGAGAAGTTCGTAGTCATGAAGCAGATCTCGGATGGCAGAGCAGAGAGCGTGGTTGACAGTGCCATACTCGAGACCCGAGTCCGTTTCGATGAACGCGTAGATTGCGGTATAGTCGGTGGCAAGAGGAAGGATGCGGTCCGCCAGGTCGCGCAGAGGAGCATCGAGTGCCTGATCGATGGTGAACTGTGCGCCGCGCAGACGATGTGCGACATCCTCTGGGTCGTAAGTGGACGCATAGGTGATGTACTGACCCTCGATGCCAAGAAGCACGTACAGAAGGTCTTCGAGTATGAGGGCTTCCTGCAAATCTCGGTCGACGAGGCTGAGCGGAACAAGAGCTGGATCGTCCGTGTCGGCTGCTAGCGCTGATTCAGGTCGAGCTGCATACTGGCGTGTCGCAGGCTCGACGGCAGATGCCTGATTCTGACTGGATGGGCCGGCCTGGTTGAGATGAGCTGGGTACCTCTGTGAGGCCGGTCGCGGTTCAGGTGCGGCCGCGGTCATTGCTGATGATATCGACGGTGCTGACGCGGCGCGAGAAGATGCAGCATTGTTGGCAGACGAGACGGTACGTGTCTTTGCCTTGCGTGGTGTCTGTTGCGGTACGCGTCGGTTGAGCGGGTTGAACACAAAGCTGCCCTCGTTGAGGAACGAGTCGACGGGAGCAACACCCTTGCCTTTGAGCGACTTGGCAGCAGCAGCAGCCAGAGCAGCGCCATCCGGTCCCTTGCCTGCTCCCTGAGTCAGACCTCTTGAGACGGGCGCCTTTCCGAACCGACGCAGATGGTACTCTGTGCTGGATTTGACGTGAGGCGCGTTGCCAGCATTGTCGTCCGCTTCGGCAATGACATAGGAGGCTGTCGTGCGGTGTCCTCCTTCTCCCAGCTCAGGGATGCCTTCTATACGGTGTGTTGCGGTTGCCAATTGCTCATTGCCATCTGCCTTGTTCCAGGATGCCATCGCCGACTGACCCGTCGACTTTTCGACCGAGAGAAGACGCTTCGACATCTTGTCAAATGCCTTTGCACTGAGATTGAGATGGTTCTTCTTGCGCATGGATCGACCCACCGGTGTAGCCGGCACTACGGGCGGCCTCGAGCCGCTGGATGTGCGAGCGCTCGACATGGTGGGTTACGCCGCGCGGGGGTCTCGGAGGGCGGCGGTTCTAGCCGTGCAGTTGTCCGCGTTTGTATGAGGTCGGCGAGGTTCGTGTAGAATCGGGAACGACGACTGTGTCAAGTCGGAGCCTCGTCCAAGAAAGAGCAAGCGATGAGTCTAAGAGGCCGTGGTGGTGATGGACGTGATAACGATCAAGCAGCTCGGGTGCCGCGCGGAAAGTGTTGGTCTTTCAGCGGCGCTGCGACGTCGATCCGGATTTTCGTAACTGTTAACACGGAGCGCTGGATGCGCGACGCGACTCGGCTCCCCCTTTCCCCTAGCAGCAAGCGATGGTCGTGTTGATTAGCCGTGCTCTGCATCGGGAGGTCAGCGTGGGAACCATGCTCGGCTCTTCCGTCTGCTGACGGGTGCACCTCGAAGGCGTTCCCACGCTCGAGCAGTCTGCTGCAGTGCTTGACCGTCAAGCTGAGACCGGAGTGCAAGGCGAAGCAACCGAAGGCGGGACTCCCGCAAAGACAACGGCGATTTCGGCAGACCCGATTTGGGTGTGTGTGAGTGGTGAGAGAGAGTGTTGGTCTGAGGAGCTCATTTGGACCCTGTTCGGCTGTGAACTCTCTTCTTGCTGAGCATCAGAAAGCTCTTCCAACATTCGACGCAGCTCGTCCATATCAGGTCCCCTGTCTCTCGACTGAACCTCAAACCTGACCACCCGCCAGCTCTCTGCCAAGCTGGGACCCTCAGCAGACCGTAGCAACCATGTCGTCCCTACCGAGCGACGAACAGCTCATCGAGCAGGTCAAGGTCATCCTCAACGAGGCGCATGACAAAAACACCATCACGTAAGTCCTCTTCCGCACTGCCTCAACCCCATCAGCTGGGCTGCTTGATGCTAACCCTTCCAATCCCCTTCCATCCTCTGCAGAGATATGTCAAGACGCAAAGTACGTGAAATCCTCTCCGACCACTTTGGCGTCAATCTCGAGGCCCACAAGAAGAAGGTCAGCGTGATGGTCGAGGAGCAGAACCAGCTCATTTCGGATGCCCGTAAGAAGGCTGGCGCGGGTCAAGCTCAAGCTTTGACCTCGGCGGCTTCGTCCCCTGTCAAGTCGGCTCTGGCCAAGGCTCCCGTGAAGAGCAGCAAGGAGAAGAAAGCCCCCGCAAAGCGCAAACGAGTCTCTTGGGGTGGCGACGACGACGACGACGACGACGACGACAACGATAACGATCACAAGGACCCGGCCACCGCCATCACCATCAGCTCTGACGTCAGCGACGCAGCTGCATCCGAAGACTTTAGCGAGCTCGAGGAAGACACCTCTGTCTCCCGCTCGCGTGGCAAGAAGTCCAAGACAGCGCCCGCAAAGAAAACCGCCTCCTCCTCCTCGTCCACCAAACGCAAGAGCACCTCGACGACCGCCGCCGCCGGCAGTGCTGGCGGCAGCGAAGCAGAACAGCGTCTCACCCGGCTCAAGAAGCTCGTTCTCGAATGTGGCGTTCGAAAGCAGTGGAAGAAGCTCTACGCCGCGGCTGATGTGTCGGACACCGACTTCAACGGGCAGTGCAAAGTGGTCCAGGACGTCCTTCGCGAGCTGGGCATGACGGGCAAGGGATCGATTGAACAAGCTCGAAAGATCCGCGAGGAGCGCGAGTTCGCAGACGAGCTCGCCGGGCTGCAGGAGAACGAGGTGATCGAAACCGGTACGCGAGGTAGGAGGACCAGAGGATCTCTCAGCGGAGGTGGTGGGGCGAAGAAGAATGGATCCAGAGCTAAAGCTGTCGAGATCAGCGATGACGACACGGCGGACGATGACGAGGATGAGAGCGACTTTGAGGCTTCCGCCAAAAAGTCTCGAGGAAAGAGGGCGGTATCCGACTCGGAAGGGAGCGAAGACGACGGGCCGACTCGGAAGAAGAGCTTCAAATCGTCCTTGGCGAGCTTCGCTGCCGATCTCAACAGTGATTCTGACTGACCGCGCCACACGTCACAGATCTGAATCAAGTATTCATTGTTCCCGTTCGCATCACTTTCGTGAGAACTGACATCTTGGATGGAAACGTGAAACGCTGAGAGAGAAGCCTAAGATTACAATGTTTGGAGGTGGATCATGCGCTCTCCACGTCCGACGTACCCAACTTCGTCGGATTACGATCTTGCGACGGTTGCCCGGCGCCGACCTTACCCTCCTTCTTCTGATCGTCGTTGGACGCCGTGGGACTCAGCTCGTTCGGGCCGGTACTCAACGCCGAATCGTCGTCCATCTGCCTACTCTGATCGATGAGCAGACGCTCCTGCTGCGTCATGTAGCTCGTCCACTTGCGCGTTGGCACCCTCGCCTCCAGCATCTCGTTGATCTCCTCGAGCGAGCGACCGAAGGTTTCCGGAATGTAAAAGTAGACGAAGGTCATGGCGATGAGCGTGCCTACGCCGTAGATCCAACCGATCTGTGCGCCGAGGCCGGCGTTGTAGAAGAGGTAGGGAAGCGTGAAGGTGACGGCCCAAGCGACGATCCAGAAGCAAGCCGTGCCGACCGACATGATCTTGCTGCGGTTCTTGCCAACTGCCAGCTCACTTGCTACGACCCAAGCCAAGGGTCCCCATGCAAGGTTGAAGAAGAAGACGTAGATGCAGATCATGGCGGCGATGGTGCGACCCTCGGTGACGCTGATGACGCCAGGGTAAGGGAGCGACTCGCCGCGAGGGGGAAGACCCTTGGTGCCGATACCGGCAACGACGAAGAGGGCGATGAACATGGGAATCGATGTCCACAGGATCAAAGGTCGGCGGCCGAATCGGTTGACGAGCAGGAAGGAGCAAAGGACACCGACCACCTCGATGACATCGACAATGATGGTGATGATAAAGGCATCTTTGAGACCGACGGCAGTCATGAAGGTGACCGTGTACGAGAAGATGAACTGCACACCGCCAATCTGCTGACCGATCAAGATACCCAGCACGCAAGCAAACTTGCGCAGCTCGACGCCATGGAGGAGCGACTTCCAGCCACCTTCGCCCGAGAGCTCCAGTTCGTCCTGGCGCGCCTGTCGGAAGGCGTTGTATTCGAGAGCGATGACCTTGTCGCGGACGTCCTCGTTCTGACCCTTGTTGACGCGCTTGAGGGCGGCAAGCGCCTTCTCATCGCGGTTCTTCTGGATGAGCCAGCGTGGCGATTCGGGGATGATGAACTGCGCAGCGACGAGAATGGCGACGAAGAAGAGGTTGAAGATGATCGGGATGCGGTAGGACCACGTTGAGTCGATGTCCTTGGTGCCTTGAGCAATGCAAGCACCGATGACCTGACCGATGGCGAGCATGAGCTGCCACGATGAAACGATAGCACCACGAATGGCGGTGGGAGCGATCTCTGAGAGGTAAAGAGGCGTGCAGTTGGAGATGACACCGACACCGGCACCGAGCACACCTCGACCAAGGGTGAGAAGCGCCTTGGAGCCAACAGTCACGAGCTGAAGCACGACACCGATGGCGACCAGCGTGCAGGCACCGAAGAAACCACCTCGTCGGCCGACGTAGTCACCGAGTGGTGCTGCCATGAGAGATCCGACCACCTCGCCGGCTTGGACGATAGAGGCGTAGAGAGACTGATCGTTGGAGGGGATCTCGTAGAGCCCGTTTTCAGGATTGATGACACCGAAGTCGCGCTTGAAGCGGTCCATCTCGAGGATACCGGTGAAGTATGTACCATCGTAACCGTAGAGAATCGCGCCGATGACGGCAAGCGCACAGAAGAAGATGGGACGAACGTTGGCTTTGGACAAGAGTTTGGTCTCGCCAACGGTCACGCCGCCCGACGAACCAGCAGGAACTGCGCCACCCATTGTCGATGAGATGCAGCTCTAGGTTGAGAGCTCAGAATGGTGGCAAGGACGATAATCGAAGACGACGCGACCGTGATGCGCCAAAGGGATGCGGGTATATCTTGCGTGAGCGATCCACGAAGGGGGAAGGTTGAGGGTGAGAAGGACGCCCGCCAGATGCGAAGGTGACTTCACTGAGTACTTATGATCTTGTGAGAAACCGGCGAACCGAAGGCGCAAACGGACAGACAAGGGTCGGGAAAAGCGGCGGCGGCCAGGAGCGGAAGAGAGAGGGCGGCGGAGTGTCATCGTTTGCGTGGGTTGACTGTCGGCCAAATCAGCAACGCAGGTTGGCTAAAACAGAAAGCAACGCTCAAGGCGGGGGAAAACAGAGAGAAGCTGCCTGAGTCGCAGCTCGATGATGCTACTGTATCCCGCCAGAGAGTGGGAGCTCGATCATGCAGAAGCTGCTGCGCGGGGGAGCTGGGGGCTTCGCTCAGCGCAGTTCGAGTTGCTGGAATTGACCTTCAGGCGATGTCTCGGTCGAGGCCACTTGGCTCGAATGCATCACCACACTGGTCTTGCCCACAAAAGGTGCAAGTTCGGCTCGACCGAAGCGAGAACAGTCAAAGCGGCCATCGGTAGAATCTCTCTCCAGTCACACACATGCCGACCTGGGGCGCTCCGATAGCTCGACCGTCTTTTCTCTATCTCTTTCCTGCCCAATGTAGATAGACCGGCGAGCTGCTGTCAAGGTCTCGAGGTTGAGTCAAACTGACGCTTCAAGAGACAGACATAGACTTCATTTCGAAGCAGCGCAAGAAGAATGCATCGTTCACCTTGCCCGCCAATCAGAAAACCCCAGCGCGCGAGGTGACGGCATCCCATCCCCGCAAAGCCTGCATCAATCGTTCGTTGCGCAGGCCGGCCGTGGTAAAACTTTTGGCGGGTCACACGATCGCATGGATCCTTCGAGAGAGAGCGAATTCGGGTCGAGAGAAGCGAGGCGAGAGCTGCTCAAGTTCGGTGCGCGCTACACACTCACATAGGATTCGGCAAACCCAAGCGAGATTCTTCTTTCTCTATCTCTCCGAAAATCCCCCGAGCAGAACCATCCCTGCATGAGTCCAAGCTGGTTGCCTGTCGCTGATCACTCCATTAGGTCGGTGACAGAATGCTGCATGGATCTCGAGTCGATCAATGCGGAAGGCATCCGACCAATGTGGTGAAAGCGGACAATGTAGAGCGAGGCGGCAGCACGACGTCAAGGTGCTCTGCTGAGATTCAAATTTTGCCGCGGAGAATTTCCAACGGTCAATTTTTTTGGTCTCTGTCTCACTCGAACGGCGGCGAAGCGCAATCGGCGGACAGCGGCGTGAGCTCGAACGTGACACTCATCGAGTTGCTCCGAAATTTCGCCTTCGCTTAACGACCGACCGAAGTGACCTCACGATCCTGCGATCCAGCGTTGTCTCTCTCGAGCGGAAAAGCGTCACATGTCTCCCGATATCGACCCTCGAAGTGTGCTCACCTCGCCGATCGACACTCCAGTTCCCGTCATAGTTGCACTGCTTCTCGGACAGACGCCGCCGAAGGGGGTCGACAGGTGTGTTACACGTTGCAGAGTCGCAGCAGCGTTGCAGCTCGGCATGTGTGATGTGTCGGCAAGGGGCTCGGCGGGGGAAAGTCGGCGAGATTCGCTCGCTAGCAGCCGACCATCGGTTCATCCTCCCACGCCTCTTTTTCGCAGACAACCCACGCTCGGTTGCTGCGCTCAGGCGTGTGGGGGTAGAAATATTGCGGAGAGACCCAGCAACGGGGGGCGATAAGGTAACAACACAGAGGAGCCCCGCTCATAGATGGCTGCGCAAAGGCAAGTCAAGCTACCGAGGATGTTCGGACCGGTGACCCTGCTAAGAAGCTTGGGGCGCTTCGGGCGCGATCTGATATGCTTTGTTCAGGTGACATTGTCTGCTCTGGTAAGGCGTTCTATTGTATCGAAGGGAAAGGTTCTTAGGACGAAGGCGGGGTACTCCATACCTTGACCACGCCATCGGCCCCTGCGCTCACCATCTCGCCCGAATCCTGCGGATTGCACTCGACCCACAGCACCCCTTTCCCATGCGCCTTGCCCTCGCTGCCCTTCTCTCCCACACCGACCTGCTCTCCTGTAACAACATCCCACCCAACGAGTTTTCCCTCTTCATCACCCACCACCACCCCGTCCTCCTCGGCGACAAATGCTGCTTTGCATCTGTACTCCTGATGCTTGTGCCCCTTGAACTCCTGCAGCAGCGTGCCGTCCCTCGTATCGAGCAAGCGCACCGTCGAGTCGAGCGTGGCGACGAGCAATGTTGTTCCCAGCCGTGAAGGTGAGACGCTGGTGATGGGTGCTGGCAATGTATCGGATCGCACTTGTCCGGCACGAAGGTCGTAGCAGCGGAGAACGCCGTCAACCGAGCCTGAGTAGATCTTGTCCTGTGAGACGCTGAGCGAGGTGATGGCATCCTTAGCATCTTTGAGCTCCATGATCGGTCTCCAGGCTCCTTGAGCACGTAGGTCGAACACTCGCACTACGCCATCGAACCCGCCGACCACCACAACACTGCCGTCGTCGTCCTTGCCTCCAAATCGCACGTCGTTCACTTTGCCAACATGCCCGTCGAATCGTCGAACGACGCTGCCGATGGCCACGTCCCACACGTAGACCGACTTGTCGCCTCCACCGGACACGAAGCGCGAGTTGTCCCGGCTCACATCCAGCGCCAGCACCTCGTAGCTGTGCTGCGTGTACGTCTGGATCGCTTCTCCGCCTTCGTCCGTCTGACGAGCGTTCCACAGCTTGATCGAGCGGTCGGACGACCCCGTAAGCAGGTAGCGCCCTGTGGTGTTATATCGCGCTACGTTGATAGGTCCCTTGTGCGCCGTTGGCAAGGTCTGTTGGAGAAAAGTGGGCAGTTTCACTGAGCTCGACAGGGATACGACGTGACGAGGCTTGCTTTCGGTTGCGATGTGCTTACCTCGAGACGGCGGTTCTCCGTGAAGAGCTCGTGAGAACCACTTGCTCATGGTCGAGCTCCCTTTCGATTCTTGATTCGTTTGCGAGGCGAAGGTAGAGGGCGTCGAGGATGGGAGAGGCTTCGAGATGCTCGAAGGGTCCAGACCGTTGGCTCGTTGGTTTCGCTCCCAATCGCTGTCCATCTCCCACTTTGCCAGCGCGTTCTGCAGGATAGCGTCGAACCTCGACCTCCTTGCCGTGTCCATCTGGGCCTCTTTCATATCTCTATCTTCGTCGGCATCCCGTTTCGCATCTTTGCCTTTGCTGTGGGCATCCTCCTCGTACGTCAAGGGCAAGCCGTTCTCATCGCACCCCTCGCCAAAGTCCACCCACCTCACCTCGTCCTCCGCCAACCCGACATACGCCCTCGCAGCCTTCTCGTCCGCCGGTGTCTCCCCCGCTCCCGTACCCTTCGCCAGCGTCGCCCTGAACCGTGCCTCAGCCGTCCTTCTCGCAGCCAACGTCTTCTCCTTGGCCGATTTTTGCGGTGGGCCATTCAAGCTCTGCATCAGGTCCGGGTTGGTTGCTAGCTGCTTCTGCACCGCCGCTGCAGGGATGAGGATGAACGAACGCGTGTGCAGCAGGTGTGGCGACGTGGAGAGCACTGCTCGGGGCAGAGAGTTGAGCAGGCAGAGCTCGTTGGAAGAGACGTTGAAGCGAATGGCGATCGATTGGAGCGTGTCTGTCTTGCGTAGCCAGTATTGGCGTGTTTCGCCGGTCGTGGCGCGGGAAGAAGAGGATGCTTCGGCAGACGCAGAGGAGGTGGTGTGTGGATCGACTCGACGGCGGAAGGCGCCCAGACCTGAGCTGCCTTCTGTGTTGCTCGTAGAGGTGGGGATAGTGTCTGCCGTCTGGGGAGCAACGTCGACCTCGGCTGAAGCGGCGCTCTTCGACGCTTGTCTCGTCAACAGTGCTGGCCTTGCTTCCTTCTTTGGCTGGCTACCCCTCATTTCGGCTTCATCACCACTCCCCTCGTCATCGACAACGAACGTTCCCTCCTCCCCCTTCGCTTGGCTGTACGGTGGTGGCGGAACGTCATCCTGAGCCTGCAGCTCCTCGCTCTCGAGAGCAGCGTTCGCATCAAACACCACCTCTCCCACGCGCGTCACGTCGCTCCTGGGACCCTTGCGGAACGCCGCCTTAGCATCCTCGCAGATCGGACAGAACGTTCGCAGTCTCGGATTCTGATCCAAGCACCCACTGCAGACGGGTCTCGAGCAGCAGCCGTGTACGTAGATCGCAGCGGGCTTGATGTTTGGTGGGATGGTCGAGGAGCATGCTAGACAGAGCTGTTGCGTTTGCATTTTTGCAATGCTGAGTAGTTCACCAAGGCGACAGCTGGACGAGATGATCAGGTACCAGAATGGATGTCTAGCGAGTGTGTCGTGTGTGAACGGAGGGACGATGGAGGTGGCGGTTGGAAATCCAAGGCATGCAGCTCTCAACTTAGGGTCCTTGCATCAGCCTTGGTCTTGCGCGCAACACAAAAAGCTGCAGCGTGTGGAGGCTTCCAGCGCACTTTTTTTGTCACCATCACGTAGCCGCCTCCTCCCACTCACTGTCGATAGACAACGGTGCAGACCGTGAGACAGCACTCTTACCCTGAGCCATTGCGCTACGACTCATGGGAAAGCGACTTGGCATCGCGCCAATCGTCCCCCAATGCGCAAGACACCGGCCCGAGCGGCTGCGGTGAAGATCATCGCGATTGCCGGTAGGCGGTGGGCTCTCGCCCTCGGAATCGCCCCAGGATTGTCGCTGCACGTCTGAATGTATTGATCGCAGATATCATTGCGAGTCGCCGGCGGTGTTGTTCACCTGAAGAGTACATTTATCGGATGAAGGTGGCATCGATCTGCTTGAGCTGCGGCAGCAGCAGCTTCAACTTCCTCCTGTACGCTGGACCTTCCTTCTTCTGCCCCGGGTTGCCTTCCAGATACACCGTCTCCAGCCCGGGCATCTTATCCTGCCCCAACTCCTTGTCCAGACCGTTGAGATCGGCAATCCTGTTGTCGTTCGCCCAGAACTCCTCCAACTGCTTGAGATGCGAGACGTTTTCGACCTTTTCGATCATGTTACCGCCCACATCGAGCGTGGTCAGCTTCGTATTGCTGTCCAAGCCTTCGATCTTGGTAAGGCCGTTGTGGGAGATGTAGAGCTCTTCGAGGTTGACCAGCGTTTCGAGGCCCTCGAGCTTCGTGATCCTATTCGACTGGATCGAGAGCACACGCAAGTTGGTGAGACTCTCGAGCCCGTGCAGGCTGGTGATCTTGTTCTTGCCCAGCCAGAGCTGCGTCAGATTCGTCAAATGACCGATATTCTCGATCGATCTCAACCTATTGCCTCCCAACTCCAGACTCTCAAGTGACCCAGCAATCGGTCCTTGAAGATCATCCGGACGAACACGCGAGATCTTGTTCTGAACAAAGTAGATCGTCTTGCACTTGGCCAGATGCGAGACGTTTGCGATGTGGTGGATGTTGTTGAAGCTCAAATCGAGCGATTCCAGCTCGGTGAGGTTGTCGAGACCGGTGATCTTCTCAATGCTGTTGTCGTATAGATCGAGATCTTCCAGCGCGGTGAGGATGCCGATGTCTTTGGAGCGGATCTTGGTGAGCAAGTTCTGGCGAAGACATAGCCGTTTGAGGGTGGGAGCGAAGCGTTCGAGACCGAGGCGTTTGGTGGTGGTGAGTCGAAGATGGCCGAGGTCGAGCACCTCTTCGGAGTCGGGGTAGTGGGCGAGCAGTTCTGAATCGTCAGGAATCTCTTCGGTGGGTGCTTCCGAGATCTGGCCGTTGGGGTGGGCGCTGTGGTCGACCCGGACAGAGCCGTACTGGACGATGCCGCGTGTGATGCCGTTGTTCAGGGGTTCGGGTTCGTCAACCGCGCTGGATGGGCCAGCTTCGTCTTCGGTCTGCGGGTCTTCCTCGTCGTCAGCAGCATTGGTGTGGGTGTGTTCGTCCTCGGACTCCGAGTCGTCGCCGTTGATAGGACGATCCTTCGAAGCCATGGTGGGGGCAGGAGGAAGCTCGCCGACGATCTGTACCTTGGGCTGCGATGGGTCAGCCGATGACCCCGACGCGGCGGTGGAGTCGGTCATGATGATGGTAGCGGAATAAAATTCGACGAATCGCTTCGAAAGCTTTGAGGTGTTGATGAACGAGGTGCGGGAGGTATGGCGGAAGTGGTCAAAGCTCAGCTCGTGTTGGAAGCATGAGAAGCTCAGTTGAAATTTGCGCCGCGGAGAAACCGTCGCGTGGGTCTCAAAAATGGCTGAGCAACAACAAGGTGCATGCCGAGTTCACCGGCTGATCTGAGGCATTCAAAAAGTAACATTTCGCTCAGCTGCGTCGTTCCTGACAAGATCGAATAATGGAGAACTGTCACGCTCACACGGCAAGCATTCGTCAGGAGTTGAGATTACAGAATGCACAGGGGTATACAAAAGTAGTACAGGGCGACAAAGGCCGATGGGAAGCTGCGTGTTTGATTTTACTCAGTAGAGCTACCAGCCTTTGCAACATAAGCTTCCTTGGTGGTGGTAACGAAAGGGTCGTTGCTTTGCTCGACAATCTCCTTTGGCGTCGCATCCTTGCCGCTGAGCGTCGAATCACCATTGCCCTTGCTTGCCTTCTCCGACGCCCTCTTCTGCTCGGCAAGCTTCTTCATCTTCTGGAACTTGTCCGCCGAGATGCGCGTACCAAACAGCACGTCAAAGTGAACAAAGAAGGGCTGCGAGTAGTTGTACCGCAACCCAGTCATCTGGTGATGCACGTCGTGGTACTCGGCGCAGTTGGGGAAGACGAGATGCAGAGGGTCGAGGTACCATGGGAAGGCATAGCCACCGTGGTCTGCTACCGTCTTGAGCGTGGAAAAGGTGAAGAGGAGGATGCCTTGACGGACAGTCATGAGTGATGCTGCGTGAGAGATGGCTGCACCCGCGGAGTCAAGCAAAAGACCTTCGACGGGGTGGTTGTAGAGCGCACCAAAGGCGTAAGGTACGTAAAGGCGGTGGTGATGCGAGTGAAAGTGGCGGTAGAGGAAGCGGCTCTCGTGAAAGAGTCGATGCAACGTATACTGCCATGCATCCATGACAAAGAAGGCGAACCAGAACTGAGCGGTCGGGATGCCCCACCAGTAGAGCCACCACGCTGCCGAGATGGCATCCTGGCTTCCGAAGACAAGCTTGGTGACGGCAGGCTGTAACGATGGACCGAGCAGCTTGGCCGTGCTGGAGCGAAGGAAGGCGGCGATGTTGAGGATCTTTGCTGGGTGATCTGCGAAAGTCTGCTTGAGCCCTACAGCATCGTCATCGAGCAATGCGAGTCCAAAGACGGTCTGGATCGCCTGCTGCACGACGACCATGACGACGACCCGTGTGACGCTGACGCGGTTGCGCTTTGTGACTTCTTCGGGTTCATGAAGGCGGTACTTTTCTGTGAACGGCAGCTGCCATGTATCGAGCGCATGATAGAAGAGCGAGACGACCCAGTAGATGATGATGGGTAGCGCTAATGAGAGATACTTGTCCGAGATGCCTGGAACGACGGAGGGCTGTGCCTGGAAGTAGAAAGGGGTCTGGTTGAGCTTGGCGAGCCCCGCTGTCGCCATTGTGGCGTTGGCGAATGTGACCATATCGGCGAGCAAGGACTACGCCTGTTCGGTTGCGTGTACGATGAGCGGTATTTGTAGAGATCAGCGCTGGCGTCCTGACCGGGAAGGATCTTTTGAGGACAACTTGAAGGATGGCGAACGAGAAACGACGGCTACAAGGATGGAGGCCGAAGTTAAGAGGGACAAGGGGCAGTCGCGATCGGATATCAATGAGCTGGAGAATCGACTTGAATGCTGGTTGCTAGCGCGGAATTCAGTGCTGGTGATCGTGGGAAAAGATGAAGCTCGCCGAGTGTCGATGGTTGGTCAAGTCGAGCTCTGTTTCCGCTTAGGGCGAGCAGGGTCAAGCAAAGGGTTCAGAACAAACACAAATTTAGACACACACACACGCTCACAGTCACGTAAGAAGTTTGCGCGCAATTTCGCCGGGTGGCAGCAGCCGATGCTCACACATGCAAGTCGTATGCCGCTCGTCGATGCGTGCAGCTGAGTGCTGTCACACCTCTCCACCAGGATCATACGGGGATGAGACCCTCGCGACAGACCGGGCACCACTCGCATCGAGAGAGCTGACCTCGACTGCCTTAGCAATAGTTTATCTGAGTTGCTCGAGGACAAGCTCGTGACGTTAGTTGGAAGGCAAAGCGAAGCATAAGGTGTGACGTGCTGTCGCTAACATCAGCATGCTGCGCATCGAAATCAAGCGTGTCGCACACAGAGCGAATCGAAAAAAAAACTATTTGCCTCTGTTAGACCCTTCTCCTATTCCTTTTCAAAAAAAGTTTTGTTTCGTCCCGTGCGGGTTGCCGTTCTCTTCGAAATCGACCTCGGGCTGAAACGGTTGTGATCGGGTCTACGGTAGCACAGCGCTTTCTGATTTGAAATTTCGTGATTTTTGCTGTAAGGGAATACAAGCAGGAAGCGGCTCAATACAAGAAGGACGAAAGATGTATTCGTTACTGGCCTGCTTTGAAATCACGCAGTGTCCTGTTGGGTGAGAAGAAAGGGTGAGCAATCCGGAAACTGAGAGAGCCACGCAGAGCCTCGTATCGGTCGAGTTGAGGGTGTGAACAGCCAGTCAAGCAATCTTCCAATCCAGCTCGCTCTCTCGCGGACGGACAGCAATCCTAGCAAATCTGTTTCGTCGCGATCCGTCTTTTCTCTCACCTCACCTACACCTTCTCCCTCTCTTTTCGCTTCAGTCACCAGGTCAACTCGCAGTCGACATGTCGTTCGCTCGTTCCGCCGCGCCCGTGCGAAGCGCACTTCGAACCGCTGCCAACCAGCGACGCACCTTCACCACCGCCAACGCATCCGGCATCTCCACCGCCGCTGCTGACGATGGTGCCTTGACCTCCACCGTCACCGTCGCCATCAAGGCCGGTTCCCGCTACGAGTCGGCTCCCGGTGTCGCCCACGTTCTTAAGAACTACCTCTTCAAGTCCAACCAGAAGCGCTCCGCTCTTCGACTCGTCCGTGAAGCCGAGTTCTACGGTGGTGTCCTCTCCACCGCTCTCACCAAGGAGCACCTCCTGCTCACCGCCGAGTTCCTGCGTGGTGACGAGGAGTTCTTTGTCGAGGTGCTCGGCGATGTGTTGACCAAGTCCAAGTTTGCCGCTCACGAGTTCAACGAAGAGGTGCTGCCCCAGGTCCAGTCGGAACACGCCCAGGCACTTGCCAACCCTGCCGTCCTCGGCTACGACAGCCTCCTCCAGACCGCCTACCGTCAACGTAGCCTCGGTCACTCGCTCTTCGCCTCGCCCTCGTCGCCCGTCTCGCACCGTCAGACCGTCGATTTCGCCCACGCCGCCTTCGCCAAGAACAACATCGCCATCCTCGGTACCGGTATCGAGAGCAACAAGCTCTCGCAGCTCGTCGGCGCTCACTTTGCCGACCTCGCCCCCTCCGCCTCCGTCTCCACCACCGCTGCCAAGTACTTTGGTGGTGAACAGCGTGTTGCCTTCTCCGCTCCTCACGGTGCTGAGAACACGCGTGCCGCTCACGGTCACTTCTTCATCGCCTTTGAGGGTGCAGGGCACAAGGATGCCGGTGCCTCGGCCAACCTCGCTGTCCTCCGTTCGCTGTTGGGCGGTGAATCGTCGGTCAAGTGGAGCAACGGTGTTTCGCCCCTCTCCCAGATCGCAGAGAGCGTCTCGGGTGCCAAGGCTACCGCCTTCAACCTCACCTTCTCCGACTCCGGTGTTTTCGGTGCTCACGTCTCGGCACCAAACGCCTCGGTCCAGCAGGCCGCATCCAAGGTCGCACAGGCACTCAAGAACGTCGCTGGTGGTCTCAAGGAGGAGACCATCAAGGCGGCTGTTGCTAAGGCAAAGTTTGAGCGCGCGAGCGTGTTGGAGAACAGGACTGCTTCCCACGAGCTTGTGAGCGCCCAGCTGCTGGATGCTGGAAAGGTCGCCACGTTGGAGGAGAGCTTCGCGGCGCTCGAGGGTGTCAAGGCTAGCTCGTTGGCTAGCGTGGCTGAGAAGCTGCTCAAGAGCAAGCCTACGACCGTCGCTGTTGGTGACGTTCACGTCCTGCCTTACGCCGATGAGGTTCTGTAAGCGGAGCGAAGGATGCACTTCAATCTCTACATTTAGCTTCAGCCCGGATTCAATACATATTCGTTGACTCGCAAGGTGGTCGGCATGTGTCTGCCTTTTGCAAGTCTGCAAGACGTGAGCTTCCGTTTCGATTCGCCTCAAGTGTCCTAACACGCATTAACAAGGCGCACACCTTCATAGGAGAGGCGCAACAAAGAGGCGCACACCTTCATAAGAGAGTCACAACGACGTGGTATATCTTGAGCAAACTGATCTACACAAGCGGAAGCAAAACTAATCCGCCAGCCTGTCCGCAAAGACGGGCCAATCAGTCCCGTGCACCCTGACCCTATGCACGCAGATGGGCGGGTTCTTCGCCCAACCGTCGACAAACTGCCATCGCGTAGCCTTGACCCCAAACGGATACACCTGTGCTTCCTGCGTGAGGTTGAACGTCTGCAATGTCGATCCAGTTGCCTGAAACTCAAAGTGTGCCAGCAGCAGCGGTGCACTCCCTTCGCTCTTGTACTCTTCCGGCAGCGCGGCGTAGAAAGGTTCGGGGAGGAGGTTTCGAAGGTACTCGTCCTGGGTGTCGGCTTTGGAACGACGGTATTGGAGGAAGTAGTGGCGATCGGATTCGTCGACGTGCGCCCAGACCATGATGCGTCGGGGAGCGGTGCGGGTCATACCTGGCAACGCGTGCTCTACCACCACCTCGTCGACCACTTTTGGCTCGATTAGGTTGACCTGCAACCAGCTGTCCCAGCCTGTCATCCAGCAATTCCCCACGCCCAAGCCAGTACCTCCTGGCGTGATCGCCTTGACCGGCTCACCAATGGCCACCTTCCTCCCCTGCGCCAAGAACCTCCCCACGTTCCAAACACTGTTCAACCGATACCCTCGATGAATCGTCCCCTCCTCGCCCACCCACCCCCCGCTCGTCACCGCCGCCCAATCCACCCTCCCCGTACGATCGCGCGAGTAATTCTCCAACTTTTCCTCAACCAGCTCGCTGACAAACGTCCGATCAAACGCCTGACCCAACCTTGCGTTGACCTCGTCATTGGCGTACTTTGCGATGCGGCCCACCTCGCGCTCGAGTTTGTCGAGGAACTTCCCCTCCGTGTCGTCGGCGCGTTGCTTGAGCTGCACGTTGACCTTCTTGTCGAGGTCGCGGAGCATCAGCTCGACCGAGGAAGAGACGGAATCTTGGATGGATTTGAGTTCGTCCTGGGCGAGACGAGAAACAGTGCGCTTGGTGGAGGCGGTAAGACGGTTGAGCTCGGTGGACTGGCGTGCGTCGGCGTCGGCTTGGATCTTGGCTGCGGCCAAGGAGAGAGATGAGGCGATTTGAGTCTCGATGGAGGAAGCGAGCGTGTCGAGGCGGGAGTTGAGACGGGTGAGCTCCGAGCGGAGACGTTGGTTTTCTTTGTCGAGGGAGAGGGCGATGGAGCTGCTGCTGCCGGGGACGTCGTCGTCGAAAAGGTAGGGTGCTCGCGTGGAGAGATTGCTTGGGCCGAGAAGCTGTCGAGCGAAGTACCAAGCAACAGCAGCGGCGACAGCGGCGAGGAGCCACTGAAGCGGTCGTGAATCGCTGACAAGACCGGGCAGCTTCAACAAGAGCATGGCGAGGCTGTGAATGCACGATGCCACGGTCGTCCAGAGTCGATTCAGAGCGGAAAGATCGTTCGTCTCCTCGGGTCCGGACGGACGCTTGTCAGCCCTTGCGGTCAAGATGTGGTTCCCGAGCGCAACCTCGCCGAGCACATTATCGTCGTTGGCTGACTCCGAGTCCGAGACACCGTCAAAGCGGGTCTCTTTGCCACTCCCCGCTTCCACGTCCTCATCTACGTTGGTCTCCCTGCTGTCATCATCCTCGAGCTCGCCAGGCACGCCGTTGGTGCTCTTCCTGCGGCCCTTCCTCTTTGTGCTCGTCATCCACGTCTCGTTGTCGATCCTACCGATCAACCTCGCCGAGACCGAATTGGAGTTGGATGCGCGACCCTTCCTTCTGGAGCGCGACGGAGACCCTACATCGTCATTGTCGTCGTCTTCCTCCTCGTCTCTTGTCGGCTTGTAGAGCAGATTGTCCGCCGATGTCCGACCTTTGCGCTGGCCCGATGTCCTACGCGTCACAGCCGCACTAGAGGCGGGTCTCTGCTGTTCGGCCGTTTGCATCTGCGCCACCTCCTGTTCCTCCTGCTGGTAGTTGTCCGTCGGGTCACCCTCGCTGGAGAAGAGCGACAGAGAAGCGCTCATCGAGTTGTTGGCATCGCGAGCGTCGTTGAAGCTGCGCTGATCGCCGCGGAGGATCGCAGGTTGGTAGGAGGGTTCGCGCGACTCTTCTCGGACAAAGAAGCGGGCGGGAGCGTCCTCCTGCTTGACGCTGATACTGGTGGATCCGCTTGCCAAGGGGCGGAAGCTTGCGAGCGCTGCTCGTCCGGCGCGTCGAGGCGTCATCTGCTCGACGAGGTCAGGCGAGAGTGCCCTGCGCGAGTCGGGTGTCTCTGATCGGCCGCTGATGCGGGAAGAGCGACGCGGCGTGCCGAGGCGCTGCCCATCGCGGGTCGCCATGCTCGAAGAGTCGATCGGCGGTCCAAGGGCGGAATGTGTACTTGTTCTCGGTGCTAGCTTGAGTCGAGGGTTGCAGAGATCGTATGAGAAGGCCTCAGGAGGCGAAGAGCAGATGCAGTGTCGATGGTGAAGCGGTCGTGATCGAATTGGAGATTAAACGCGTCAGGGTACATGAAGCAGTCTAAGCGTTGTCCGCTGGATCGTCGTGAGCTGGCAAGAGAGCCGAATGTACGATGATCGGAGGCTAGCTGCGAGATGGATGAGGTGGATGAAAGACGAGGCTCGAGCGTATGTCGTGCATGTGTTGCTATCGAAAGGGTCTCGGTTGTTCCAACTTTGATTTCCGCTGCGCAGCTGAGAAGAAAGTCAAAGCTTTCCCACAAAGAGGCGCTTTTTTCTCGATATGTTAGCAGATTGACCGCTCACATGTTGCCAAAATTGCTCCACTTCTCGAGGTTTTTTTTACGGTTCTTCTCGAGCTTTTTCTGGTCTCCGTGTTCCGTGGTTGCTGCGCATTGACAAGCTTCCATCCTCTCGAGCTTCTTCATCATCATCAACCTCACCTCCAAGTACGGCAAGGGTATCGTCACCATGGCGTCGGGCTCAACAACTTCAGCAAGCGCACCTGCGCCGACAAGCGCTCCGACACATCTTGGTCTCCTCCCCGAGATTCCACGGGCGAGCTCCATCATCGTGATTGGCATGGCTGGCTCAGGTAAATCCACCTTCACAGCCAGCCTTCACGACCATCTCCACGAAAAGGCGAAAGAACAGCAGGAGGAGCAAGAACAACAGCAGCAGCAACAAGGTGCAGCATCGAGCTCTTCATCGGCGCCCGCCTCGACGCAGACCACCGCTCCCTACATGGTCAATCTTGATCCTGCAGTCGGCACCCTCGGCTACGAACCCAATGTCGACATCCGAGATACGGTCGACTACTCTCGCGTCATGGAGCAGTACAATCTCGGACCAAACGGCGGTATTTTGACCGCGCTCAACCTCTTCACCACCAAGTTCGACCAAGTGCTCAACATTCTCGAGAAGCGTGCCAAGGAAGTCGACCATATCGTGTTGGACACGCCCGGTCAGATCGAGATCTTCACGTGGTCTGCATCGGGATCCATCGTCACAGATGCGCTTGCAAGCTCGATGCCCACCGTTGTCGCCTACATCATCGACACGCCAAGGACGACAGCGCCGGCCACCTTTATGAGCAACATGCTCTACGCTTGCAGTATCCTCTACAAGACCAAGCTTCCCTTCATCCTCGTGTTCAACAAGACAGATGCGCAGTCTCATCAGTTTGCGCTCGAGTGGATGCAGGATTTCGAAAAGTTCCAAGAAGCCCTGGCAGCAGGCAATGCCACCGATCCATCGTCGGTTGTGACGCAGCACGGCCTCAATCCGCGAGCGCGTAACTACGATGCAGAGGGGAGCCAAGGGTACATGAACAGCCTCATGAACAGCATGAGTCTCGTGCTCGACGAGTTCTACAAGAATCTAAGGGTAAGTCTGCGCGCTTCTGCAAGATGGGCTGTGCGATGTAGATGCTGACGACTCTTTTCAATCTCGAATCGTGGTAGGCCGTCGGTGTGTCGTCCGTCACTGGTGACGGCATGGAGGACTTCCTGTCTGCAGTACAGGAAGCGCGTCAAGAATATCTCGACGACTACCGTCCAGAGCTCGAACGCCTCGCCAAGCAGCGAGATGCAAAGCGAGAGACGAGCAAGAAGGAGCAGCTGGCACGTCTGATGAAGGACATGAAGGTCGGATCCAAAGCGTCGACGCACGACAAGGGTTCGGCGAAAAAACCGACCAGGTCCATCGAGGATCTCTCGAGACCGATGGACGAAGAATACGAAGGCGATGGCCAGATCATTGAACCTGTAAGTCACCAAGAAGGCTTTCGTCCTTGTCGCATCAGAGCTTTGGTTTTCGGAGACGGAAGCCTTGACAGGTTTTTCCGGCTGAGTTCGAGCTTCGACGCCATTGCAACGTACTTGTGTACCTTGCCTGAATGGGTCGTCGCTTCTCCGCTCAAAGTGGTTTCATGCTTCTTCACAACATTACGACGGCGTTTGCTGGCTGCTGCCCCACATCGAGTATCTTTGCTGACCGCTGCCGAGTTGTTTACGCCACCAACGTCATTGATCTGCTATCCGCCATGACAGGATTCGGACGAGGAGAAGCCGCATTACGAATACCCCGGACCAGAGTACGATCGCGGAGACGGCACCGTCTGGCCTCGCCCTGGTTAGCGAGCTTCCGCGGCTCAACTCAGCGTTCGAAGGTCCGCCCAGTCGCTTCTTCCCAAAGCTGTACGCTTCCTGATGGCGAATCAAGGATCTTGCTCGCGCGCAAGTGTCGACCTGCTTCTTGGTCGAGCTGCTGTGCTTCATGGATTCGTGATCAACGCCTATCCCACCCTTTGAGTGACGATTGTCCCGACGCTGCCACCTTATCGTCCGGCTAGCGTATGTCAAGCTGGCATCCCAAGACATTTGTTGTTCTCCTCACCGCGGGACCGACGTCGCTTGCCTGAATTGAGCTTTCTTCATTGAATTGGATGATAAGAGTCTCGAGCGATGCAGGTCAGCCAGCCGAAGCGCAGTGCTGGCTGTCTTGGGCCCAGCTCATTCATTCATTCACCTTTGCTGTGGGAACAAATGGATGACCGTTCATTGTCGTCAGCCTCGCTGAGTGCTTGGAATGAGCCAAAGGCCTCTCTGACTCGCAAAGCTAAATTGAAGCGGAGCTCACTTTGGCAAACTTTGTGCAAGGCAAGAAGTTCTGCGGGCCTGCAACGCTTGTGCTTGCTCCGTGCAGTCTGTGGACGAATCGCCTATAGGAGGACCACTACTGGCCCAAGGCAATCAAGCGACCTTGACAAGCGGTGAAACGCCTTGATTAAATGCTGCGTTGTTGGACTGCAAGGAAGTCGCGGATTGGCGGTAGAATTGGACTCGAGAATGTTCGCATGCCAATCTGCGGCCGGCGAACGCATGATAAAACACGGGACTGACTGCCCTCGAGGGTTCCTGCGCTATTCGTCGCCCTGGAACGACACTGACGCTACGCCGCGGTGTAATGAGTGAGCCCTTTCGAATTCTGCCGTTCCAAGTCTGGAAGCGAAGCGACGCAGCTCGGCTAGGAGGCCACGCGGCAATCTTTTTCTGCGTCGAGTTGACCTAACTAGTGCCTCTGCAATCGAGCTCGCGCGTTGTCTGCAAGCATGCCAGGTGCCGCCAACCTCAGCATGAGGGAGAGGACTCTGCACCCAATTTTTTCGCGGTCGATGCATAGCCGAGGAACGAGCTGGTTCAGGGTGGTCCAGCACATCAGGTTCATGATCGAAGAGGTAGGATCAATGGCAGTCAAGCGAGCCTGGTAACGGACCAGGTGTGGTCACTTGATACAAAGACCAGGTGGTAGCGAGCGAAGCGCACTTTATGCTTGGCATTCCATTGAGCAGCGTCGCTCCGATCGACGCTCTCTTCAAAAGGACGTGGCAGGATTGAGTCGACAGGCCTTCAGACTGAGCCAGAGCGGTAAACGAAGCCTTTCTCGTCAGCGTCAAGGGGAGAGACGAGTGCTGGCTGATTCAACTCTGCCGTGGGTCATCGTCTCCATCGGAGGTCCCGTCGCATCTCGTGACGAACCCGTGATCGCGATGAGATAGACTGCTTTTGAGCTTGCTTGAATGCAGCGGAAGAGCCGATTTGCCGTCAGTCGATCGTAAAAGGCCTTCTCTTCCTCTTCGACTCGAATGTCATATTCACATCGAGACGCACAACGGCAACTCGCAGCCCGCGACGTTCAACTCGCGCCAGCAGCCATCGACACCTCCAGAGCGTTTCAAAGCCTCGACCGCGGCAACATCGGCATCGGAATCGAGAAGCCCTTTCTTTTTCACTCATTTCCAGCAATCTGGAATTGGGTTCCGTGCAGAGGGACCCTGTCCTCGACCCTTAAATTTCAGGAGAGGCTGAATGACTGTGTGAATCTGTTGACGTGTCTTTTTTCATCAGAAGGAAAGTGACATGCACTCGATTCGTGGGCCCTCCTGTCTCGTGTTCGTGGGAAAGTGCCGCGTGGGAGGGCAGGCGAAAGTTTTGATGCAGCTTCCCCTTCCTGCAGTCTTGCTGCTGCTTTTCTCATGTCGGTAAAAGGATTGTCCTTCATAGCACTGACCAACTGCCCCTCCCTCATCTGGTCTCATCTCCTGCCACCACCGAGGTCAACAGGTTTGAAGCTCGTAACCGGCCGGGCCGATCCATGGTCTGTGACTGTATGCTCTCGACCTGGTCTGCTGCCATTGAGTGTTGCTTGATGGCTCAAAGACGGTTCGGATGGCCCCGAAACATCGGCTTTCGCCGTCGAACCCACGCAAACGAGTCAATGGCTTGTCTCTGTCTCTTTTTGTCGGGCTTCTGTCCCGAACTTCCAGAAGCAGAATTTTCGAAATGGACGCAACGGCAGCACTCTTTCAGCCTGAACTACTGAAGTAGCCTCCTCTCGTGCTGTGATGACTTCTTCGGCTTCGTCCCGTTGATCTGTAGACTCTGTCATCTAACTATCCCGCTTCAGATTTTTCACAAAGTCACCAGGATGCAGCGCCTCGAATCGGCCACCACGATGTGCTTAACTTATCGCCGCCTCTCTCCAAGGATGCCAATCCGAACCATCACCAGCGCAGAGATGCTCGTTGTTCCTTTCAGCTTGGTCACACTTGGGTCGGCCTTTCCTTCAAAGCTCTACTGTATCTTACTCGCTAACTTAGCTCATACTCGGGCTGTTGTCCTGAGCCATTCCCAGTCACGATCACAGCTCCCCTTTCTTCGTTTGTGTGGGCTCTGCCTTTTCTTCTCATCCCACCTCATTTTTTATTTTTACTTTTTTTACTTTCATGGTTTTTTGGTACTCCGCATTCTCCTGTCTTGTATTTTTTATTATCATTTCTTAGTCGCTCCTCACCTCTGCCAGAGCTCCTTGCTCCTTTGCGCACTTTTCAGCCTGGCGCTCCACGCCCTCGTGTTTTGCTGCCGTAGCTCGCACCCCGCCTGCTGCGCTTTTAGTGCTTGCTGCTGGTCTCTCAGCCGCAGATGCTTCCATTTGCTCACGTCTGATCCTTTTTGGTTTCACCGTAGCTCAGTGGTGGTGCAGACAGTCAGCAGCCAAGGCGCGACCCTTCCGCAAACCAATGTACATCTTTTCCCATTCGGAATGATCGTCACCATATTGCCGTCTTCTCCTTCTGATTTCCCAAGTTACAGCAGTTGCAGACCTCCTCACACCGTGGTCACCTGCTGATCGGTCCATCTTCGCGCTGTCTCGCCATCATCATCATCATCTTTCCGTCCATCTCTCCTAGTTCTCTTCTCGTTCAGTCCACGACCCGTCAATCTCGCCTGGCCCCTCCTATCGCTAACTGGATCGATCACCGTCCTCGAGCGCATCCTCCATCTGAATCTAGCGCAGCCGTTTACTTGGGATCACAACCGGAAACTTCGCCGCACACGTCTTCCACCACCCTTCGCAGTATACTCAAGAAGCTCAGCACATCACCATTCGAGCATTGCCGCATCAGTCTCCGCTAACAAACCAGCCATATTCAGCAGCCACACGCATCCGTATCGACGAACGCAACCTCAGCTGTCGAGCCGGCACCTACACAGTGGACAAGTTTGGACGTTGTCATTCCTCTCAGAGACTTCGGAAATCTTTTGGAGCAGGGCTAGGCAAACCACCGGGTCGTTTATCTCAGAGCCTGCCAGCCGTTTTATCAACCTCTGCAACACCAGTGTCGATCGGGTCGGACACCGGCGCTCGCATCGAACGAAGAATAGCACGTTAGTCTTACTGTGGAAGACTCGAAGCTATAACAGTTGGTCAACAGGCGCAGCTTTCATAAATCGCGGTGACCCTGCAACAGTCGCTGGACACGGAACACGATCGTCTTTCAGACAGCATAGATCTGGCTTCCAGGATTGTGGCCGTGACATGCCTGGAGCGATGAGCAGCATGGTCGAAGAGAGCGTTGCAGATTCGTCCCTCGATGCCGCCGCCAAGCGCAAAAGGGTAAGTAGCTGATACGACAACGGTGGTGCTCGGAGAGCCTTCGCTGGACTTCGTAGCCCCTCGCGGACGCAAAGATTGCATCGGAACACTGTCTGACACGCACTCCTCTTCTGCATTCGTGTCCTCTGACTCTGACATTGGGGTCTCTCGACAGATCTGGGCCGCTTGTGAGCCATGCCGCAAACGCAAGTCGAAATGTGACGGTCAGAATCCATGTGGGGGCTGCGTCACCACCATCAAGACGGCAATGCTGCCCATCAGCGCAAGCACCATCCAGAACGGTACCATCGATGAGGCTCTCGTACAGGCAAAAGCGCAAGAGCTCTGTGTCTTTGACTGGAATCGCAAGCCACGTGGACCCAAGGGCAAGAAGGCAGCCTTCGCCGCTGCATTTGGCGTCGAGACCTCCGTCAACAGCCAAGGCGCACCTCGCAGCCACGTCAGCGCCGGTCCAGCGTATATGGAAGCGCAGAAGCGCGTCCTTGACGAGGCGCAGCACAGCAATCATCCCTTGATCAGCCCGGATTCCGCCTTCACTTTCACACCGCCCGATGAAGCGGGCAACGGGGCTGCTTGGCCAGATCTAGCATCAGCGGCTCCGGCTGCCAATGGCGCGCCACACTACGACCACTATGCATCCACTTCAGCCATGCCTAGTGCCGGGTCCTCTTATGCCAACGCATCATCGGGTCCCAGCTATACAAACGGCAGACCCGCCTTGTACCCGCGTGGCTCCAACGAGAGCAGCAACCTCTCTACGTCCGAGCACAGCTCCTATACATACGGTGCTCGACAATCTGACAGCAATACGTCGGTGTCCACGTTCTCGCCGCCAATGTTCTCGGCATCTTCCTCGAGACCCATGGGGACCGAAGAGAGGCCGCTCAAGCGCACCGCATACGAGTCGTTTGGCATCGAGGACCGCATGACGCAGGCAACGCTCAGCGCTTGGGACGCTCTTGCCGAAACCACCAGTCACCCACGATCCAACAGTGTCACCAGCATGCTTCGCTCTCACAACTCGGCGGGCACATCCCCGACAGAGGTCAATCGCCATGCGGGATCGCCAGCTCAGTCGCAAGGCTCGGGCGGGCATCCGGCCGCTTCACCTCAGTCGGATGGGAGCGTCAACTACTTCAACGCGGCCACCAAGCTCTCGCCCATGGGCGGCGACAATGGCGACTCGCGGTACCATGATCAGTCGATGCTCATCAATCGCCTCAAGCCGTACTACTCGGACAAGGACCGGCCGTTTGTGGCGCTGGCTATCTCGCAATTCGAGGCGCTCGACTCGTTCGAAAAGATGATCCCGTCGAGGTACCTCTTTGGAGCTGCGCCGGGCTCGGGCGGACGCGAACCGCCGGCGCACGTGCTGCTCGCCTTGCTCGCATTCTTGGCCCATCGTGCCTTGCTGTTGCCGGACAGCATGAACATCGAAGATCTCGACCTTCAGGCGGGAGATGTGGTTATGCGATGCGCCAACAACTACGGCCGTCTCGAAGGCGACGATCGCAAGCAGATGCTCTCCTTTGCGCGTCGCAGCTGGTCGCTCGCCAACGACCTCATGCTGCAAAAGATCCGAAGTGGCGATGTCGACCCGAGATTGATCATGACGGGCATGCTTCTCGAGATGGGCGCGGGCGAGGATGGGCTCAGCAGCAAGAGTCTGGTGCAGCGCAAGATGTGGCTCTTCCGTATGGCCTACTGCTGGCGACTACACCAGCTCGACGCCAAGCCCGACTCGGAAAGCTGGACGACATCCTGGGACGGTCCCGAGGTGCTACAGAAAGCGCTCGAAATCTCGGGCGGATCGTCCGCAGATGACCCACGAGCGCCCTTGCCCCGCGCTGCCGACACGCGCAGCATGATCAAGGACCCCATCGAGCTCGAGGCCATCCGCAGGCAGGTGATGCTCATCTTCACAGCCGCGTATTGGGTGCAGACAGCCGAGTTGCAGGTGCCCAAGTTCGACGTATACACCATGGAGCTCGATCCTGCCGCCGCCGACGATTTCATCCACCATGGCTCCAACTGGACACCCAAGCTGCACCCTGCCTCGAACGGCTTCCTGACGCAGACGCGAGACCTCATCTTCCGCACTTACGCCCGGTTCACACGTTTGCTGCATACGCCCCTGGCTGACATCTGCACCGGACACTCGCCCGAGCCCGATCTGCAGCACGCCATCACCGAGATGGAGACGACCATGGACTGGCTCGTCGAGCGTATCGGTCCGGTCACCTACGACGGCCCCGAGATGCCGCTGCGAGTCGCAGCCTTTATCCACTCGCGGATCGTATTGCTGCTCATGTATCGGCTCTACACGTCGATCCAGGCATTCTTCTTCCTCTTTCCCGAACGCACAACGGCGAGGACGGACAAGTCGCTTCGAATCGCCTCGACGCTGATGCCCAAGAACGAGCAGCGATCCAACTTTGAGATGATCGCTGGAAGCAACGTGGCGCCCGAATCCGAGAGCGAAGATGACAGCGTCGCTGGGCGCGACTTCCAGGGACGCAAATTGCTGCCGCGACCGCAGTTCACTCGACACCCGATGAAGGCGTCGATGGCGGTGCTGTGGGAGACGGGCGCACTTGCCAAACGACTGTTGTCGCTGCACCGAGCGCGGGATGCTGCGCTGGAACCCATCGAGGGCGGCGCCAACGAAGCGTGGAAGAGCGGCGAGGGTGAAAAGACGGGCAACGAGGTGGGCAAAACGATGGACGCGTCTCTACGTGCGGTGCGATGGCCACGCCACCTGCGTCTCTTTGCCCAGCACGCGTATGCCATGGCAGCCGAAAACCACGTCGCCGGTGCCTCTTGGCTGGACACGTACGCCGACGAGAATCCCGGATGGAAGAATCCAGCCTCGTTCGATCTGCTGCCCACTTTCGACAGCCAGCACATCGAAAGCGGCCTGTGGGATACGGGAGATGCGTTCTTGGAGTTGTTGGAGGCGATGGCCAAGATGGGAAGCACGCATGCACGCAGCAACGAGGAGACGACGTTGCGATATCGACAGGAGCGATGGAACTGGGCCAAACGATACCAGCAGCCGCCCAGCGGGCTGACGAGCATGCCCAACCCGAAGTGAAACTGCATAGCCGTGTATTTAGGCACGGAAGGAAGCGGTTCATTAGTCATCCGTACACCAATTCATGGGATCGTTGGGACGTGATAGAGACTGTGTATGACCTCGCCTGCTGAGCAAGTTTCAGTCGACGCGAACGAGCGAATGCGAATGTATGCTTTGAGTTGTGAAGCGCTTCAAGCTTGCTCTGGCTAGGGAGTGGAGCAGCAGCAGATTCACTGCTCGCATCTCTGGGACGAGGCGTGGGTGAGAGCCTGTTGGTCGTCTTTGTCCGCTGCGCTAGCTCAAATCTGTTCAGTACGGTGTTGAAACGCTATCGGTTGCAGAAGGGCTAATGTACAGAGGACGGGAAACTTGCGGTATCGTCTGATGCCGGCTTACAAGCCAAGACGGCGTTCCATGACGGTGTGCATGTCAGGGAGGTTGGCCGAGATTTCAGCTGCGGAACGACAGACGAGAGATAGAGAAGGTCAGCAGATAATCATAGAGGGACGTGGCAGAGAAGGGGGGGACTTACAAGGAAGGAAATCCCGCGGCTCGATACGCTCGTCGTCGCCGTTGAGAATGTCGAGGTGAAGCTTGGAGAGTGAGTTTGAGCTCCTAGTCGGGTCGAATGCTGGGTTCTGATGGATCGCAAGTCAAGATCGGGTCAGCTAGAGCTCCTCCATCGCGTATACCTCTGCGCTACTCTGTACTCACATAAGAGACGATCTTCCTCTCCATCAACGTATGCGCCGGCGCGCCAAGTCCATGCACGTTACGCTGCATTGTCAACTTGATATTGTCCTGTGTGGCCTCCCAGTTCTCCAGCCTATTCTGTACCGGGTGATGCGAACCAGTCGACACTTCGTGGAGCACATTCTTGAGACCGTGGCGCATGGTATCGTGAACACCGGCATAGACGGGATGCGAAGTGGTCGAGTTGGACGACGTCGAAGTGTGCGAGGCGTGGTTGGGTGGCACGAGCACGTAGCTCGGCTCCAGCTGCTGCTTCTGTGATTGAGATGCGGCGCTCATCTTGATTGTGATTCGGTCGTGAACAGAAGAGTGCGATCAAGATGGTGACGATGGGAGCAAGGAATGACTGGTGCAAAGTGGAGAAAGCGGGTCCGTGTGTTGCGTGTTGCTGTGAGTGGGCGCGAATGCGTGGCCACAGAGCCTGTTTCCAAGGACAGTCGATCACGGCCAAAATGTTAAAGATTGTTAGACTGGCAAGATAAGAGAGCATACATAAGCGTGACAGAGCACAGAGTGGAGAATTCTGGCCGAGAAATTTGATTTTTTGGTTTCAGGAAGGGCCCAAGCTGAGTCTTTTTGACACGGAGAGAGGAAGAAAAACGCGGTTGCAGAGCAGTCAATCATGCATAGCGCTCCTTCGAAAAGGGACAGGAGAAGCCTTCGAGCTCGACCCGCCACTGCCACCTTGCTTCCACCATCACACTACAGCGGCCATCATGGATCCAGACGGTCTTTTCGACTTCCTCGCGCCTGCAGAGGCTGCGTCCAGCCCGGCCGCCTCGCCAGGCTCTTCGCCCTCGAAGAAGCAGAGGAAGCGCACCAAAGCTGCCGCTGCCTCTGCTCCATCCAAGGAAGCCGCCAGCTCATCTTCTTCCACATCAAAGTCGAACGATGCATCGACGTCAAAGTCGCAAAACGGGCATGCGGAATCCTCGAAAGCTACGCAAAGCAACGGCGATGCTCAATCGCGTGCTGCCTCCGATGACGATGAAGCAGCCCCTGGCCCTTCCAAACGCCAGAAGCTCAATGTGACCGTCGACAAGGCAGCACCTGTCCCTACCGTTGTGACCGATGAGTTCACCGACCAGGCCACACAGGCTATCCCGCTCCAGGGAGGGCTCGCTCCTCCCGAGCCCGCAGATGCGAGCGCAAGCGCTGATGGCAATGCCGCCGATGGCGTTTCCACTGCAGACGCAAATGCCGCCGAGAAGAAGATGCATGTAACCCATTCCGTGCGTCATCAAGTAGCACTTCCACCCGACTATCCATATGTGCCACTCTCCCAGCACGTCCCCAACGACCCTCCAGCGAAGGAGTACAAGTTCACGCTCGATCCCTTCCAACGCAACTCGGTCTCCTGCATCGAGCGGAACGAATCGGTCCTCGTGTCGGCGCATACGTCCGCCGGTAAGACTGTCGTCGCCGAGTACGCCATCGCCCAATGTCTCAAGAACGGTCAGCGTGTCGTCTACACCTCTCCCATCAAGGCCCTCTCCAATCAAAAGTTCCGCGAGCTCACCGCAGAATTCGGTGATGTCGGCCTCATGACAGGAGACGTCACCATCAACCCTTCCGCGTCGTGTCTCGTCATGACTACCGAGATTCTCCGATCGATGCTCTATCGTGGATCCGAGATTATGCGTGAAGTGGCCTGGGTCGTATTCGACGAGATCCACTACATGCGCGACAAGGAGCGAGGTGTCGTCTGGGAAGAGACCATCATCCTTCTCCCCCGCAAGGTGCGCTACGTCTTCCTCTCGGCCACCATCCCCAATGCGATGCAGTTCGCCGAATGGATCGCACACACACACGCCCAGCCTTGCCACGTCGTCTACACCGACTTCCGCCCCACACCGCTGCAGCACTATCTGTTCCCGCAAGGCGGCGAGGGCATCCACCTCGTGGTGGACGAACGTGGCACCTTCCGCGAGGACAACTTTCAGAAGGCCATGGGCGCGCTCGCTGACTCGAAGGGCGAGGACGTCGCCGACCCCAATGCGGGCGGCGGAAAGCGTCGCGGTCAGGTCAAGAAGGGCGGCAACGCGGGCAAAAAGGGTCCTTCCGACATCTACAAGATTGTCAAGATGATCATGGTCAAGAACTACAACCCCGTCATCGTGTTTGCCTTTTCCAAACGCGAATGCGAGGCGCTTGCGCTTCAGATGAGCAAGCTCGAGTTCAACACGGATGACGAAAAGGAGATGGTCTCGACGGTCTTTACCAACGCCATCAACGCTCTGTCCGAGGAGGACCGAGGTCTGCCGCAGATCGAGCACATCCTGCCCCTCCTTCGCCGCGGTATCGGCATCCATCACGGCGGTCTGCTGCCCATCCTCAAGGAAGTCATCGAGATCCTCTTCCAGGAGGGCCTCATCAAGGTGCTCTTCGCCACCGAGACCTTCTCCATCGGTCTCAACATGCCTGCCAAGACGGTCGTCTTCACCGCCGTCAACAAGTGGGACGGCAAGGAGTTCCGCAACCTCACCTCGGGCGAGTTCATCCAGATGTCCGGCCGTGCCGGTCGACGTGGTCTCGACGACCGCGGTATCGTCATCATGATGTTTGACGAGAAGCTCGAACCCAGCGCGGCCAAGACCATGGTCAAGGGCGAAGCTGATCGTCTCAACTCAGCCTTCCACCTCGGATACAACATGATCCTGAACCTGATGCGAGTCGAGGGCATCTCGCCAGAATACATGCTAGAGCGCTGCTTCTTCCAGTTCCAGAACGCCGCCTCGGTGCCTGCGCTCGAGGCGGAGCAGAAGGCGGCCGAGGAGCAGCGCGATCTGATCAAGGTGGAGCGAGAGGAGGAGGTGGCCGAGTACTACGACGTCAAGCACCAGCTCGAGACGCTGCGCAAGGACGTGCAGACGGTGATTACGCATCCGTCGTACGTGCTGCCGTTCCTGCAGCCGGGCCGACTGGTCAAGGTGCGTCACGAGGAGTTGGACTTTGGTTGGGGTGCCGTGGTGTCGTACGAGAAGCGTCTGCCGAATACGCCAGGCAAGCGTGGACCTGCGATCGACCCCAACGCTCCGCCGCAGAACCACTACATTGTCGACGTCCTGCTGCACTGCGCATCGGGGTCCGGGTCGTCGGACAAGAAGGGCAGCAAGAATGACACCAGCAACTTCATCCCCTGCCCGGAGGGTAAGAAGGGTGAGATGGTCGTCGTCCCCGTGCTGCTGTCGACGATCGAGTCTCTTTCTGGGATTCGCATCTTCCTCGCCAAAGACCTGCGTCCCACCGAGCCCCGCGAGACTGTTCGCAAGAACCTTGTCGAAGTGCGCCGACGCTTTCCAAAGGGCGTGCCCCTCCTCGACCCGATCAAGGACATGAAGATCAAGGATGAATCCTTCGCGCACCTCGTTGAAAAGATCAAGATCCTTGACGACAAACTCTCTTCTTCCCCCTTGCTCAAGGACGACGATCTGCCACGACTCTACTCGGCCTACGCCAAGAAGCAGGAAGCCCAATCCATCGTCTCTAGCATCGCAGCTAAGATTGCGGCCGCGCACTCGGTGTTGCAGCTAGACGAGCTCAAGTGTCGCAAGCGCGTGCTGCGTCGACTGGGTTTTACCACCTCCGACGACGTAGTCGAAAAGAAGGGCAGGGTCGCCTGCGAAATCTCCACCGGTGACGAACTGCTGTTGACAGAGATGATCTTCAACGGCGTCTTTAACGACCTCACTCCACCGCAGTGCGCGGCGCTTCTCTCCTGCTTCGTGTTCGGCGAGAAGAGTACCACGCAAACACGACTCGGCGAAACCCTCGCCGCGCCGCTGCGCATCATGCAGGAGACCGCACGACGCATCGCAAAGGTCTCGATCGAATCCAAGCTGAACCTCGTCGAAGAGGAGTATGTGTCTTCGTTCAAAGTGGAGCTGATGGATCTGGTGCTGCAGTGGTGCAACGGCGCCAAGTTTGCAGAGATCTGCAAGCTGACGGATGTTTTCGAGGGCAGCATCATTAGATGTATGAGGAGGCTGCAGGAGTTGATACGGCAGCTGGTGAGTGCGGCCAAGGCGATCGGAAATGAAGGCTTGGCAGACAAGTTTGAGAGGACGCTGGGGATGCTGGAGAGGGAGGGGAGCATTATTTTCAGTCCGAGTCTGTATTTGTAGTGTCAAGCTGAAGGGGAGTGTTTTTCCGAGGAGAACGACGTGTGTGCGTTGTGTGAGGGTCAAGGTTGTCTATAGGGGTTGAGAGAGTGTGATGAGAGTCGAGGAGCGGCTTCAGGCTTTTTGACGAGCGATGTCGACGAGCCGTCCATCGACCAGTGGCGAGACAAAGGCGAGGTTCGACGTGTCGTCCTCCTCCTTACCCTGCCTTGCGCCTCCCTCGGCACTTCTCCCATTTCCATATGCCTGACCTCCCGTGGTCGAGGTGGACGCTTTGATGTCGTTCCTCAGCTGATCCATCTGCTGCTGATCCAGGTGGAAACTCGTCGACGCCACCGCGCCGTGCTTGAAATTCGTCGAAGCCACCTTCCTCTCCTTCCCACCAAACCCATCCGCTTCCTTCTCCTCCTGCGCCAGTCCGCCCTGTCTCGCAATGAACCCCTCCAACACCCGCAACAGCCTCTCCTGCTCCCTCAACCCCATATCCATCCCTCCTGGCAACTGTTTTGCTGCCTCCTCGAGCTTGGCAAACGTCGCCCGAAGCTGTGTAGCCTGACGCACGATCTCCTGGGACAACTGCGTCGGCGCACCCTTGCCCTTGGCCTGACCGCCGCTGGCGGTGAGGAAGGCAAGCGTCGCATCGGCATCCCCTTCATCCACCGCCATGCTGCCCAGCGCGATGTTGGCGCCGCCACTGCCGCTCGGTTCGTCGTCCTCCACCGCCGTGCTGCCGGTATCCGCGTCGCTGTTGGTGGTGGTGGTTGTGTAGAGCTTACCATCCTGCTCGGCGGCGCGTGTGACGAGCTTGAGCAGCGACTTGATCTGGTCCAACAATCCGGACGC
This sequence comes from Pseudozyma pruni, assembly GCA_023212685.1. Classification (NCBI taxonomy): domain Eukaryota; kingdom Fungi; phylum Basidiomycota; class Ustilaginomycetes; order Ustilaginales; family Ustilaginaceae; genus Pseudozyma; species Pseudozyma pruni. The sequence continues at coordinate 131,407 of JALBYD010000028.1, forward strand.
GAGCGACGGGTCAAAGAGCGCATTGTCGATCGGCTGCTCGTGGTCGCTTCGCAGTCGTTTCGCGGCGGGAACGCCCGTTTCGGTCGCGTCGGCGTCGAACGATCGGGTGGCGGCATGGGACGATGTCGCAGCGATGGAGGAGGTGCCAGGGGCAAGCGGCTCGGCAAAGCGTTTTGAGACCGAGTCGAACTTGGAGTGGTGTTCCGAGCCGCCGACGTGGAGGGCATCACGGAAGCCGCCGGGTGACTGGTCGACGACCATACGCCACAGCTCGGTGTCGTTGGAGCCGTGAGAGCCGGCGCGGTTGCGGGTTTGTTGCTTGACAGGTGTCGACGGCGCTGTGCCGTCGGTGCCAGGGTTGTACTTCATGGCGCGTTTGAGGAGGTTGAGTGAGCGAGCTCGAGAGATGGCGATGCGGGTGCGCTTGCTGAGCGTGTCGATGTCGCGGTTCTGATGTTGCGCGCCGGCATCTTCCATCTTTGCCGTGAGAGGGCTCTTGGCATCTGCAGCGTCGGTAGGAAGCGTGACTCCATCGGACGAACTTGCGTTCTCCGCCTGCAACCTTCGGATCTGCTTCATCCTCCACAGATAGCTGGCACCGAGCAGAAACTTGCGGACGATGGCCGACATGAGCTGTCCGTTTTCGTGGTCGACGACAAACTCGCCTCGCTTCAAAGCATCGAAGCCGTCGTAGCCCTCGGCGAGGTATTCTCGCGTCACGACTCGGTAGGTCTTGTCCATCTCCAGAGGTCCCCTGCTTACGAGGGCCGGGCGATGCACTTCGACGTCGTAGCCTCCGCCTGGCAGCTTTGTGACCGAGAAGCGGCGCAGCTTGCCGACGTTGGCCTCGCTGTCGTCCTCTTTGTCGACGTCCATCGCATCGTCGTCCGCGGCAGGTGCTGGAGTGTCCAACGGATTGTCCAGGAGTTCGACGCTGACAAGTCGCTTGCCAGGCGGCTTCCTCGAATCCCACTTGACCATCATTCCGGCGATCTGAGGGAACCTCCCCTCCTGCTTTGGATACATCGAGAGACCGTTCTCCAGCGCGTCCCAGATGTCTTGACCCTTCAGCTCCTTGCACACCACAGCGTCCTCGAACGGCAGGATCTCGAGCACGTCCGAAAGTGCGATCTTGCCGGGGCCGTACGTCTGATCACCACGCAGACTCCCGCCGCAGATGAGGCAGCAATCAACCTCGCGTACATTGGGCGGCCGTCTCTCGCTCAGCTCGCCACGATTGTCGCGCTCGCGCAACACCTCTTCGTATGAGTTCATGAGCACGTCGGCGACAAAGTTGCCAAAGGCCGATTCGTCGGTGCGCACCTTCTCGGAGCGTGCATCCCAGGTTGTCAGCGTGTAGGCGACGCTTTGCGAAGTGGATGTCGAGATTTTGGCAAGCAGGTCGTCGAGCATGGATTTGAGCTGCGGCGAAGTGGGGTCGTCGGGAGAGGCACGGTACCGCTTGACGCTGAGCGACTGGATGGTTCGCTTGCGCACCGCCGAGTCGTCCTTGTCGGTGAGCTCGAGTTGGAGCTCCGAGAGATCGCGAAAGTCGGTGCCGGATTTGACGACCATGGCGGCTTTGTCCTTTTCGGTGCCTGGTTCGCCGCGCGGGAAGTCGTCGCCTTGGAAGCTGGAGGCGCCGTTGCCGACGTAGTAGATGTGGTCGTGTCCGCCAAGGACGAGATCGACGCCGTGCGACGAAGGATCGGGATTTGAGATTGCTCCAACTGCGTTGGCAAAGTCGATATCGTTGGGCAATCGGCTGTGGGTAATGGCGATGACGAGCTCGCATGCTTCTCCTGAGGGGTCTCGAAGGATCCGGCTGAGTTTGGTGGCGGTCTTTACCATGTTTCTGTACACGAAGCCTTCGGGGAAGCTGGGTACCGTGGCGATCCACTCCTTCTCTACGATACCGATGCAGCCGACCTTGACGCCTTGCACGGTGGACGTCCAGTATCGCAGCGTGCCATTGACCTGTGCATCATCATCTTGGAAGTCTTCGTCCCAGTTGCTGCAATCCTTGTTCTCTTGCTCTGTCTTGCCGGAGCGATCGACGACATTGGAGAAGAGCCAAGGAAAGTTGTTCTGCGCCATCAAGGTCTGCAAATGCGGATAGCCGAAATCCCAGTCATGGTTGCCCAGGCACGCGCAATCGAGGTTCATGGCATTGATGACCGGCACCAAGTGGGTACCTCTTGTGACGCTGCTCTCGACCGAGGGAGAGTAGAGGTCGCCGCTGAAGAGGACGAGGCCTTTCCTTTGGCGTGATATGGAATGCTTGGACCAGTCCCTGGAGGACGACGATGAGGAGGCTTCTGGTGGAGGAAGGTTGGCAAGATCCGAAGGCTCGCCCCAGGATTGGCGGATCGATTGGATCTTGGCAGCGAATTGGTCTGCTCCGATGGTGCCGCCGGACTTTTTGTCCTTCTGACGGACACGATAGACATCGTTGAAGTGGATGATGGGAAGAGTGACGGGCATGGTGAGCAATGTCTATGAGGCCGGGCTGAAGCTGCAACAGAGAGCAAGTGATGTATCGGGAACCATGCGAATCTTGCCTCAGTCCGCTCTAGTTCGTCGCGGCCGAGCAGAGTGCATGCGTCGGATCCGCAAGAGGAGGCAGTGCCAGTGATGACAAAGCGAGTATTGGATGTGATGAGGGCGTGAGAATGAGGCGTGAGAATGTGATAGGCAAGAAGGTTCTTCGAGCCATGACACGGCTTTTCGGCAACGCCTTCCGACGATCCCTTCCAGGGTCCGTGCTTTTGTGAGGCTCAGCTGGCCCGATTCACACGCTTCTTGATTTACAGTCACTTAGCTTCCATCGGGACATCCTCCTCAACCTCCTCAAGAAGCTCGATTCGTCGACGTTGACGCTGCGACGACATCTTACTCACTCCTTTCGACCCACCACCCATCACACTGCGCCTCTGGACGACTGGAAAAGCTTGGACCATGTCACGAGATCCGTATCACGACTTTGCTTCGGATCTCAAGTCTTCGCTCTCCTCGGCACGTTCGCTCTCGCAATCGTATCGTCAACTTGTCTCGCGCTCGGCGTCGCAGTCTCAAGCATCTTCATCCTCATCCGCACATATCCAGGCCGAGCTCGAGTCCGCGCACGATCGTCTATCTGATGCCATCGAAGGCTTACGGCAGGATGTCGAAGATGTCAAGCAGAGTGTGCTTGTAGTCGAACGCAGCGGACCGGAAAGGTTCGGGGTGACTCCAGAGGAGCTTGCCAGCCGGAAAGCCTTTGTAGCAGAGTGCGAGGCCGAAGTCAAGGTATGCATTCCTTCATCTCTGCTTTCTTGATTCGTTGGAGAAGTGGGTTCCGTGCTGACTCCTTGCCTTGTTTGCATCACAATCGACCGATACCGACCGTGCGACCTACAGGCATTGTCACGGGTGACGAAAGGATCCCCACCAGGTGGGAGGAATGGCGCCGGATTCAGCGCCGTCAACATGGAAGAGGAAGATGAGGATGCTACCGAAGCGTTCGAGCGCGATCAACAGCAGGTGAGTGCGCAAAGCTCTATCCGGTACCTCGAACAACCTTCGCAGGATCATGTCCACTGACACTCTGGCCGACGAACACCCTCTGTTGGACTATCCATTCACGCATACAGATCCTCATGTCACGCCAAGACACAACGTTGGACAAGATCGGGACGACACTCAGCTCTCTTCGCAATCAAGCTGGCCTTATGGGACAAGAAATTGGAGAGCAGATCGAGATCATCGACGCGTTCGACTCCGAGGTGGAAACAAGCCAAGGAAGGCTCAGTAAGGCCATGACAAAGATGGACGAGGTGATTCGCATCAGCGACGAGAGATTGGGCGGATGGTGCGTCTGGATTTTGATCGTGATCCTCTTCCTCCTGCTCTTGGTCGTCTTCTTGATATGAACCGGCAATCATCTACTATCGCAATCAATATACCCTCCGCATCATTTGCTAGCAACACGTGTAGCAGGCATGCTGTCTGTTTGCTTCGTGGGAGTGGGAAGGATGATGAGCTAGCTATTCACTTCGGAGGGCGCAGTGTATAGCTCGGCTGCTAAATTTGGCTCAGTAGCCTCCACACTGCGAATGCATGGAAGCTGCTGCCGTCGGTGCAGGAACGCGACTCTCAACTCACACGACGCTTGCCCTTCCCTTTTCCTTCACCATCATCACCACAAGCCATCCATACCCACCTTCTTCGCTCCGCAAGCAACCACATTGGTTCAAGGCACTCGCCACAATGCGTTCACATCCTCGCTGAAAAGTATCCTCTCCGGTCCTGTCGGGATCCCTTCAGGCGGAACAATCTGTAACACAAAGGGCACTTGGCCAATTCCTCAACATGGCGACCAACAACAGCGATGGTGGCTCAGAGCCCATCAATTTTCGAGCTGCTCTCGCCGCTTTCCAAAAGAACAGCGCCGCATCCGATGCTCCTTCTGCCACCACCTTACATTCGCCTAGACCGCGCCCTCTGCAGCCATCGAGCGGAAGACAGCCTCCACAAACACCTGCACGCCCCTCTTCTGGTCTTGATCCTGTGCCTCGATCCTCGTCAGCCCCACGCATACGCAACGACACAGATGGCCCTACATCACCTGCCAGCAACAATCCTTTCGCCTCACGATCCTCTCTCCATCCTTCCTCCGCCATCCCCTCTACATCGGCTTCGGGCATGCTTAGCTCCCATTCGCCAAACATTGGTGCTCCTATTTGGCCCAAGTTGAGAAAGTCAGGGAGCGGTGTCAGCCTGAATGAGCTCAAAGACAAGAGCTTGCCTTACGACAGCGCGGACCGCCTCTCAGCGCACACCTTGCCACGATCGAGAAGTAGATCGATTGTGGGCGCCCAATCGTCGAAAGCGTCCAGCAATGCTGGCTCTGCACCTGCCTCTGGAAGGTCGAGCCCCTACGGTCCATCTCGAACCATCCACAATCTCTTCTCGACGGAAGATGACAACGACGCTCCAAGACACACAGACAGCCCGACATCCGCATCCACCTCTCAGCACATGCTCGATACTAGCGCAGACGACGCCATGTTTGCCCACGCCGTCATGGAGCGCTCCGCCCCACTTGCATCGCCTCGCGCACGAGAAGCTGCAGAGTCCGATTCGTACCTCGTTCCACCTCAAGTGCCGTCACGGAAGGGCAGCGCTTCTTCCACCAACTCTGCGACTGGGTCCGTTCCTTCGCCTAAGCTCCCGCCTCGTCCTATGGCTGCGACCTCTCTGGCGCCGAGTCCAACCATTTCCGAGTTTGGCCAGTTCCCAGCCTCCGCTGCAACCCTTCAAGCAAGGACGGGGTTAGCCTACGCCACCTATACACCCGGTGCCAAGCGGAATGCGCAGAACGGTAATGTGGACGTAGGCGCGACTCCTCCGGCTCTACCACCACGTAGTGCCACGATCAGTCACAGAGCGGAGCAGAGCCCGGTTCGACGCGCTCCTACCATCCCCAAGAAGCCAGCAGCAACAAGCAGCGCAGCTGGCAAGCCGGCTCCACCTCCGAGACCAGCAAAGGCGAGCGAAGGAACGCCAGCAGCCGGAGCCATGGTAACGCAGACGCAACTCCCACCTCCGCCACGTCAACGGACGACATCGGTTCAGAGTCAACGCAGTCTCACCGGCGCCAGCAACGGCAGCACTCCTACATCCGCGAGTGTTGGAGCCAGAACACACAAAAAGAGCGGCAGCAACGTCTTTACCAGCATCAGCCTCTCCGATGACGCCAGCGGCGAGCTCAAACGCAGTCTCGAGTCCGATCTCCACTCGGACCACCACACTTCACAACTGCCGCCTCCAACTCGAGGCAAACCAGGCGCCTACGCTACCCTGCCTCCCTCTGCAAGGGCGTCTTTCAGCAGCACCGCCTCGGGCAGCGCGTCAGGAGGCGTGGTGAGCTCCCTCATCGGCACAGCGGCGTCGGCGATCCCGCTGTTCAAATCCTCCTCGCCGTTCAGTGGCGCTGGTGCGGGTGGCATGTCAAGATCGCTCGCGGACGGAGCACCGTCTAAGCAGCTGCACTACGCCGGAGGGGTGATGGTGAGTAGGAGTGCGAGTGCGCATTCGGACGTGTCTGCAGAGGGGGAGGCTGCGCTGTGGGGGGTGGGTAGGACGGTTCAGCTGGCAGACGATGTGAGTGTTCTGAGCAGCAGGACGCAGAGGCGAGGGTTGTTGAGGGAGCCAAAGGATGAGAGTGCGCGGAGGAGATACGAGGGGCTGTTCGACGAGCTGCTCGCCGGGCAGAAGAAGGATACGTCGCCTGGTTTAAACGCTTCGACGATCCGAGAAGGCAGGTCGGCTGGTGACGCTGACGGCAGGCCAGGTGGTGGCGTACAGGCTCTGAGAGGGTGGTTCGAGTCCGACACGGCGCCGTCCAACACCGCTCCAGCCACCGACACGCCATCAAATCCATCGACACTTCCAACCACGTCCACAGCACTATCCCGCAAAACCGTACGCAAGATCTGGACGCGTTCCCGACTCCCCTCCTCCTTCCTCGCCCAGGTGTGGGACCAAGCCAGCCGATCCCAACCCTCCGAGGGGCTGGAGAAGGAATCCTTCGTCCGGGCAATGGCGTGCCTGGATGCGGAACTGGAACGCAGGAAGCAACGCCGGCGTCAACGACAGGGTCGAGCCAAGAACAGGGAAACGGCGGGGGTGGGGAGGAGGGTGCCCCCGCCTCCGCCGGCTGCCGCTGTGACGTCGTCGCAGTAAATCTGTAAGAGGTTGGTTTGTAATGCTAATGCGCTTTGACGATGATGCGATGAATGAGCGCAGGTGTTGGTTTTGAGAACATCGATGTTGGTGCTGATGTAGAATACAAACAGAGAGTCGGATCGGGAAGGAGAGGCGTGGTATACTTGAGCAGCGGTCGAATTGGGTGCAAGGATCATGCATCTGCAGGAGTCGATGTTGCCACGGGTGCTAGCGTTCCGTGAATGAGGTCTGTCGATCCAATGCGCACGATCAACATTTCGTCAGCATCATCTTTCTTTCTGATCGTGTGTGGCCGACCGCATCTACCTACCCTGTATCGAGTTCTCAAGCGCGTCGATGCGGCTGCTCATCTCGTTCACTGTAGCATCGTCCCAGGTGTAACAGCAAAGAATTGTCAGCATTCCCCCTCTCAGCCTCTCCATCAACGCTTTACTTCAACTTACTTCTAGCGGCGACTTGACCGTTCATATCGTCAAACCTGGTCTCCAACTGTCCGAGCACCGTGTCGACCCAATCGATGAGTTGATGCGGGGATGAGATCTCGGGTGCCTGCAGTGCGTCCTTGCCGGCTGATGCTGGGTTGTCGGCGTGCGATGAAGCGCTGGCGGCGGACGATGTGGAAGGTCCCGAGGTCGGAGCGGATTGTGTGGCTGCTGCAGACATGGCGATGGCGATGATGGTGGTGAGGAGAAGGTGATGATGTTGAGAAAGTGTTGATCTCGACTCAAACACGAGAAATAGGTTTATTTTATTATAAAAAAAAAAGGTGACGCTTTGACCTTGTCAAAAGCTTCCCTTTGTGCATCGTCGTCCCTTTGTTCACCATCGTCGACCCGAGTTCCCACGGCGAGCGGATCACAAAGGGACCTTCAGCCGCAGCAAAAGCCTGCACTTTCGACCGGACAGCATATAAAGGTCACTGCAAGCGCGTCGTTACAACTTTGACCCATCCCACCATCCCTACCATTCTCGGAAAGGGCGACCTCCTCGAAACAGACACCACTTGTTCAAGATGACAGCGGCAACAGCCTCGACCTCGATGCTCGACGAGCTGTGCTCGCCCTACCTCCCCTTCGACGCCTCCTCCTCCGTCTGGTCCGATCTCTCTCCAACCCCTCAACTCGAATCCTCCTCGCCCATGTGTCCGATCCTGTACGCTCCCGACTACTCGACCGCCATGGACCTCTACCGCACGCTCACCACGTCCAATACCTCGCCCCTTTCCACGCCCCTCTCGGGTCTCGAGCTGAGCCCGCGTGCTCTCGCGCTCACCTCGCACCTGATCAAGCTCAACCCGTCGCACTTTAGCGTCTGGCAGTACCGCGCAAACATTCTCCTCCACTCCCAGACCCTTGGGGATAGGGATGAGTTGTTACGAGCGGAACTCGGATGGCTGGATGACTTGGCGCATAAGAACATGAAGAGCTATCAGGTGTGGCAGCACCGTCGACTCGTTGTGAGCGCACTGGGGGACCCGGGGAGGGAACTGGAGTTTGTGAGGGAGAATCTGGCGAGGGATGCCAAGAACTATCATACCTGGGGATATAGGCAGTGGGTGTTGGCGCATTTCGGCGGTCTCACCCTCCCGTCCCCCTCGACATCGACCGCGAGTCGAGGAGCTGGACTATTTCCACACTTGTGGGACGGCGAGGCGGCGTACGTCGACGAGCTACTCCAGCAGGACGTACGCAACAACTCGGCATGGAACCACCGCTGGTTCGTCCTCTTCAGCCGGTTCGGTCTCACCGGTTCAATCCTCCCCCTCAACCTCGACCCAACCGTGTTGCAACAGGTGGGAAAGACGATCAAGTTCGAAAAGGCCTATGCAAAAGCATCCCTCGCAAACGTGCCCAACAACGCTTCGGCATGGACGTACCTGCGCGCCCTCCACACGGCTCTGCCACCGACACTGCAGACGAAGCTAGGTGGGGAGTTGGCGTGGGTCAAGACATTGGTTTCGACGAATGCCGAAGCGGAGAAGGACGCAAGCGTGGATACGATGGGGAGGGGACCGGTGGGGGCGCTCGAGTGGTGGTTGGACTGTATCGCTGAGCAGGCCAAGTCCGGCCAAGGAGGGGTAGAGGAGGCCGAGATGCTGGTCAAGAGGTTGATCGTGGCGGACTCGATTAGGAAGAGGTTCTGGACGTATCGGTTGAAGTCCCTCCGACGACCGTTGCAATCTTCTTAGATCTCACGACTCAAAATCAAACCCTCGTCACCATCATCTCACTCCGTGCACATCATTGAACATCTGATCTATGTTGATCTCTCTAAAAAAGCTTCGGCGGACCCCTCTCACCCCACACCAACCGCCTCACATCGGTAAAACAGTTCTCCACCCCCTCCGGCTGTCCAAAGTCGGCAAACAGCACCATGTACCCCGCACACGCCGTCGCCAGAACGCCACCGAGCACGTTGAGCACGTTTTGACGTGCGTTGGGCTCCAGCGCATCGTGCTTGGTCACGCGTCGAAAGAATTTTTCCCGCTGCTGTGCCGAGACGGGCCGTGCAGAGGTCGGGATGGTAGGTGTGGTGGGAGGACGTCTGTAGAATGGTGATAGCATGTCGTGCGTGGTGTCGGTGGTGGTGGTGGAGGAAGGCGTGGAGGCGAGTGGGGAGGTTGGGTGGAGATGCGATTGGGGTGCGGTCCAGAGTGAGCCGGGAGCAGAGGTGGAAGGGTCCTCTTGTGGACATTTTGTGGGATCGTCAATCTGTAGAGTAGGTGACAGCAAAGCGAAGCAGATCAGTACCAGCGGCACCGCAATGTGATTCTCTTCCGACCATGCGCAAGACACAAACCCTCCAACACCTGCTTTTGAACTCTTGATTAGAATGAGCGCTGATATTGTACATGTCTTTGCCCTCTCTGCGCATGGTCGTCGTGGGGGGTTTAAATGCTCACAGTACTATCTTGCTGCTCTTCCGCTGTTGGCGCCGCCTTGCCCTCTTCCGCCCAAGTCTTCGTCCTCAGACTGAGCGCATGCAGCCCCCTCTCGAACTCGCCCTGCAGCAGCGCGTTGACAGCACGGTGGCGCTTGATCTGGGTCATGCCCTGAAACTTGTCCGAAATGACATGCACGAAGAAGTGCGTCTCGCCGTTGCCCCCACCTTGGGCGGCCATAGCGGCGTGGTGAGCGTGCTTGCTCGAGTCGTTGCGGATGTGTACCTCGACTTGCGGACCGAATTCGGCTTCGAGCTTGGTTCGCATGGAGGTTTCCATGCTGGTCGGCTTGGCGGACGTGGCGTAGCCGCGAGTCTGACCGGACATGCTTGCAGAAGAAAGGGAGGGTGTCGAGGCGGACGTTGATGTAGACGCGGTGCTGGGGCGGACGACAACGGGAATACGAGCCCGGATGTTGGACGGGAGGATGTGAGCTACGAGCGTGTATCGGCCGGTCTTCTTGATGCGTCCGAGCTTGTCGATCGAGTCGCTATCGCGCTGTTCTGAGGCGGGAGCGAGTGTGAATTCGCACGCCGTGTTGATCTGGGCGAGCGTGAGCCTGTTGAGCTGAACCGGCGTGCCTTCGTCGCTGTAGTCGGTTTCCAGATCAAATGCTCCGTTCTCCCTCAAAAAGCTAACAATGTCACTCGCCGTGATGCTCCCCTGAATGCCCAGCGCTGGCTTCGGAAGCTCGATCTCACCGCTCGCAGAGGTCGACGGCTTGATCCGGGTGGTGGTCTGTCGCGAGAAAACGATGGGGGGAGCAGCTTCGAGCTTCCTTCGCAGACTCAACAGCTGAATGGGACCCAACTCCTTGGAGAGAGCGTCTCGTTCTTGCTGAATTTGAAGCGCAGCCTGGGCGGACTCGAGCTGCGATTCGACGAGCGAAGCGTTGAGCTTCTGGTGCGAGAGCTGGAAGGGGGTCGGGAGAGGTTGGTAGACGGCTTTGCGGGAGGGCAGCAGCTCGTTGCGCATGCGCCCGGGTTGAACGAGAACGACGCTGCCGGCACTGCCGAGACCAGGGACTTCGACTTTGAGCTGAACGCGGACGAGCCTTCTTTGCGAAAGTGTGCGTGCCTGTGAATCAAGATGAATGGGGAAGCGGTGTCAGCTGCTGTGTTGGCGGTGCTTCGAATGGTGATTGGCGCCCGGAACTTACAGTGTGAGCAAAGTTGGAGATGGCAGTAGATCTCATCTCGATCGAGTCTTGACACGAGCTGGATCTTTGCCAGAGGGCAATCAGAGGTAGACGAGGATGATGATGAGGAGAGTGAGAAAGAGTCTTGTTGAGGACAGAGCTCGACCCCCTTTTTTCCTGCTCTGTCAAGCTCAATCCCGCGCGAGAAGGTTGCGAGAATCGTCAGGATGTTAGACTCAAAGTAGTGTTGGGGGGAGCTGAGAAAAAAATTGCATCGAGGCTGACCAAGAATTTGGGAAAGAAGCGGAACAGCTTGCGGGCTGAGCACGCCGTCAAGAATTCAGAGGCAGCAGACGGCGATGTGCGATTCCCGATTGGTTCTCGCAGCGGTCAGCACCAGAAAAGTCGGATCAGCCGAAAGCAGCGAAAAGTGATTTCTTCTCAAAGCCGACGTTGGCGAGAACAACAGTCGTTGCTTGCTCTGTGTGTACCTCTCTTCATCTCCATCATCATTCCCATCGACTCCGTTGCTTTCGACACATCGGCTCGCGTCAAGACAAGCAAAGCATCGTCAGCCTCTCTCCCGCACGTCGCCGATCGCTTCCGAAGTCGCCGAGCTTCTCGTCCGCAAATCAGCTCGCACGGGCCTGGAAGCCTCCTCGTGGCAACCCGAACAATAAGCCGGCGAGAATCCTTGCTACCATGCCATCAAGATTGCCTCGATCTGCGCTCTGCAGCGTCGCTAGAGGGAGACCCGGTTCTTCCACCCTGCCAAGACTAGCGGCTGCTGTATCCGCTAGTCGCGCTCAGTCTAGCTGGGCGTCAGCGATAGACCAGGCAAAGAGCCTTGTACAGGACCAACTCGGCCAATTTCCTCCTTCGTCTTCAGCTTCATCTTCGTCCTCATCGACTTCGAGCTCATCCTCCGCAGCCTCGTTCTTCGGCGCCTCAGATCCGACCTCATCTGCATCAGCTGCTCCATCTGCACCCATCATTCAAGACCCGCTCTCGCTCGTCTCGTCCGAGCTCTCCTCCCTCCGCTCGAATGTCTCTTCGTTACTCGGATCTGGACACCCTAGCCTCGACACAATAGCAAAGTATTACTTTCAGGCCGAGGGCAAGCATGTTCGTCCACTCATCGTGCTCCTCATGAGCAAGGCGGTCAACGGCCTCTCGCCCCTCTACCCAGATTTGCTTGCGCAGGCACAAAACACAGCAAAGCGCAGCGACACGGGCAAGTCGATCGAGCGAGACATGGGCATCAACGAGCCCCTATCCCCAGGAAGCGTGCTGAACGACTTCAACCCGCACATGGAGAGCATCGAGGGATCTCTACCGACATCGACCTCAGCCGAGCAGGACGGCACCGCAGCAGCAGCCCTCGCCTCGACATCCGGTGCCATCTTGCCAACACAGCGCCGACTCGCCGAGATCACCGAGATGATCCACGTCGCCTCTCTCCTCCACGACGACGTCATCGACGCATCACCTCTCCGTCGTGGCGCACCCTCGGCGCCTTCTGCATTCGGCAACAAACTCAGCATCCTCGGCGGCGACTTCCTGCTCGGTCGTGCTTCCGTCGCGCTAGCACGTCTTCGGGACGCCGAAGTCGTCGAGTTGCTCGCAACCGTCATCGCCAACCTGGTCGAGGGAGAGGTGATGCAGCTCAAGTCGCAAGCTGCTGCTGAATCCGGTGAGGCTGCAGCTGCGAACAGTCACGCTAACATTTGGGAGTCTGAGGGTCTGCTAGCGCATACTATGGGCATGTCGGAATCTCAAGCAAAGCAGGCCATCGACTCAGCTACTAGCGCCAAGAATCAGCCTACGCCTGCGCACTTTTCGCTGTACCTGCAAAAGACGTATCTCAAGACCGCCGCTCTCATCGCCAAGTCGACACGTGCTTCGGTGATCCTAGCCGGCTGTGGCGCTGACGCGGTTGCTAAGGCGAACGTCTCGGCTTCCGTCGCGGAGGAGATGCGTCGAATCCGAGATGCAGCCTACGGATACGGTAGGAATCTGGGTATCGCCTTCCAACTCGTAGACGACCTGCTCGATTTCCAGTCCACCTCGGCCGCGTTCGGTAAACCGTCTGGTGGCGCGGATCTTCGCCTAGGTTTGGCGACCGCTCCGGTGCTCTACGCGTGGCAAGAGCTTCCGGGAGAAGGGATCCACGATTTGGTGGCGAGGAGGTTCGAAGGCAAGGGGGATGTGGAGAAGATGCTGAAGTTGGTGGATCGAAGTCAGGGGTTGCAGAGGACAGCGGAGTTGGCCAAGGAGCACGCTAGACGGGCGAGGGAGCATCTCGAGGTGTTGCCGGAGAGCGAGGCTAAGCAGGCGCTGATCAAGCTCAATGAGCAGGTGATCAAGAGGGTCAAGTAGCCGATTGTAGAAAATGCAATGCTAATCCTATCACCTTTCATCAAATCCCCAATCCTTTGCCTGCCTGTGGGGCGGCGATCAATGTTGACTGAGATCAAAACACAACTCTGCGCGCTTCCACTTGCCCTTCTGCCTCCCACTCGGATCGACAATCTCCCGCTGGAACTTCTCCATCAACGTCTCCCACTTGTCCACATCGGGATTACCGCCATCGCTAGCGGCTTTCTTGTCGAACGAAAAGTCGTCGTCGACGTCCATGATCATCACGAGGCGATCGGCGAAGTGGAAGATGCGCATATTGAGGATGCCAGAGCCGGGGTAGCGGATGGAGTCGACGATGGCAGAGGGTACGTTGCCGGGGGCGTGGTGGTCGATGTATTGCGAGATGAGGGTGGGGTCGGGGGATATGTCGAGGAGGAGCACTTCTTGGCGCACCATTGTAGAGCGTCGATGCTGCACGAAGAGTCGCGAGCGAAGCGAAGGTTGTGATCGCAGCGAAGAAGGAGATGTCGGACAAGAGGACGAGGTCTCGAGTGCGGGGTCGGGTTTGTTGTGGCCCCACTCTGATCCGTGCGCCAAAATTGCGTTTGTTAGAGCTGCACGAAGCGCGGCATCACACCTCCACTGAGACTTATCGCTGTTACCAACCCTCGTTGTCGATAGACCACAATCATCATCTTCCTCTGTCTCTCATTCCGCATCTTCATCTCTTCCGCATCTGCATTCTGGCGACCCGCTGCAATAGGACCGGATAGCATCAGCGTACTCTCAGACTCCCTTTTACGCCTCAGCAACCATCAAAAGCGAACGTTTAGCCAGTTGAGCACTCACGCCAGTCTCACTCGTCCCAAATCAATCTCGAACGACATTTCAAGCATAGCCAAGTGCTCAACAGGAACTCTCTATCCAGGTCTCAGAAACCGCTGAACTTCGACTTGCGGACCGCAAACGACACCAACAAGGAGACACCAGTCAAGGAAAGGCCTGCGTCAAGCGAAAGCAACTATCCCCACCGCCAGGGGGGGATCACTCGACCATTCGCACACTCTCGACATCGCAACCGATGACATTGTGATCGCACACAGCCTCCTCGGAAGATTGATACGACGAGAAAGGATCGCGAGCTGCGGCGGCACTCACCAGTGGCCCTGTTCAGAAGCATCAGGAGTCGGCGATCGCAGTCAGCGGCGGCTCAGCCCGCGTCCTCCCATCTTGGCACATTGCCAGCGTCGAAAGCATCGTCTCCGATCCCGGAAAGCTTTACTACGAACCGTCGCCGTTCCGCACTCGCTCGACACTGAGGCCGCCGCTCTGGTCCCTCGCCTCACAATGCTGCACTCATCAGCAATAGCGGGCGCCTGCGCCGGGCTGGTCTCTTCGGTCGTCACCTGCCCGCTCGACGTTGTCAAGACGCGCCTCCAGGCTCAAGAAGGGCGCCGCCTTCCCACCCCTCCCCTACCCTCCGCTGTCACCTCGATACCCGCCGCGGGCGAGCCACCGCGCTACCTCGGCCTCACAGCAACCCTCCGCAAGATCTGGCACGACGACGGCCTCCGCGGCTTCTACCGTGGTCTCGGACCCACCATCTTCGGCTACCTCCCCACCTGGGCTATCTACTTTACCGTGTACGACAACTGCAAATCCGCACTCGCTCAGAACGTCACAGCCTCCGAAGACTTTCTCAACCACATCCTCTCCGCTATGACTGCGGGGGCAGCATCGACCGTCTGCACGTCCCCTTTATGGGTGGTGAAAACGCGGTTCATGCTGCAGTCTCCCAAGGATAGCGGAGTGCAGGCGTACCGCCACACGGGCGATGCGTTTAGGCAGATCTATCGCAGTGAAGGGCTGCGGGGGTTTTATAAAGGGTTACTACCGAGTCTGTTTGGGGTGAGTCATGTTGCGGTGCAGTTTCCGCTGTACGAGAGCTTCAAGAATCTGGCCCGGGATGGGGAGGAGGGAGAGTTGGAAGCGAGTACGATCCTGCTCTGCAGCAGTACGGCCAAGATGATCGCCAGCGTCACGACCTACCCGCACGAAGTGCTGCGAACGCGGTTACAGATGCAACCCCGCCACAAACCGCCACCACCATCTTCAACGACAGCAGCAGCGTCAAGACCAGCAGCATCGGCGATGGCAGAAAAGAAGGCAGGCGTAGCCAGGTATACAGGCGTCGTCCAGGCATGCCGGACGATTGCGAGGGAGGAGGGACTGCGCGGCTTCTACAAGGGTATGACGGTGAACCTGGTTAGGACGGTACCCAGTTCGGCATTGACGATTCTGACGTACGAGTTGATCATGCAGCATTTGACGCATGTAGATGCCGCCACGGGGAGAGCGGGGGATGATGAATAGACAGTGGGTTGGAGAATGTCCTTTCCAACCCGATCAGCGAGCCAGTGCGTAGCGGGGACGAGGAGAGTGTGAAAGGTCTCGATCAACGCATACGGTTCCTGAGAGAGGGCTCGAGATCGTTTAGAATGCAGGTCAAGCCATTAATCTCCTCAACATTGATAAGGTTTCGCGCTTGGGTAGGGGCAAGGCGAGGCGTGCTTCTCACCTGACACTTGCATGTCTTCGTCGTCCTACTGGGCTCGGTGTGGCGTTCGCTCGGAGAAGCGCGTTCTGGCTTGCGCTTCTGACCATCCGTCTCCGCTCTGGCTCTGGCTGCCGGTTTGCTCGTCGTGAGCACCGGCTCTGACATGCTGTCATCCTGGACCGACAACCACACGCTCAACAGAACACGTACACTCGCACACTCGCAGATCTTCCAGTTGTCAAATCGTCCCTTGAGGGCTAGCATCTTGATTCTAGGCGCCATGAGAGTTCATAATCCGCTACACACCCTGTTTCTCGCCCGTCCCCCCACTCCCACTGCCATCCTCGTACGGCGGTGGAGCCGGCCCCCCTTCCCACGCAGACCTCAACTTGCCCCTCGCTCCCTGCTGATCCAACATCAACGGCTGCTGCTCGGCCTCCTTTGCCCCCTCCCACCCAGCCTCATCCTCCTCGTCCTGCTGCGAACCCAACGACTCCAAATCATGATCCTGACTCAACCGCGACCTCCTCGACCCATGGCTCGGTGCGGGACTTGGACCCCTCCAGTTCGCCGGCAGGAGCGAGGATGCCCATTGACCCAGGCTCTGACCCGACGTGGCGAACGAGGTGTGCGACAGGGGCGACAGTCCGCTCCCCTGCAGCTGCTGCGACGAGGCGCTGCTAGACGGGCTTAGCTGTTGACTGGATGAGCTGCTTCCGTCGTCGCCCCGGACGAAGTACGCTGGGAGGTAGAGCACGCCCTTCTTCTTGCTGTCGGATGTTCCGTTGGCCTCCATCTCGCTGATAGCGTCACTTCGGGAGGAGGGGCGGGAGAGGGTCTGACCCATCCAGGCGAGCACCGACTGCGGCGCGGGATCGCTCGTCATGGGTTCAGAGTCTTGCAGTTGGAAGAGCGGCAGGCTGAGTCGGGTCGGACGCGGGGCCGGCATAGAGAGCCTGCTGGGGTTGGCGGCCGAGGTGCTGCCGATGGTTTCGTGTCGACCCATCGAATTGAGGGGTACGCTGGCGTCTTCGTCTGCCGTAGAGCCCGAACGACGTTTGGAGCGCCGCCTGGAGAGCGAGCGAGAAGACGTGCCGATGGGAAGACTGATCCATCGACCCGGTTCGCGCCGCGAGCGCTGAGATCCACGTCCAAACCCGCCTCGATAGCCTCCAAATCTCCACAGGAATGTAGGGAGCAAGGTCCTGAACAAGCCGTACAGCACCACGCAGACGCCGACAAAGATCAACAGCCTGCCGTACTTTCGCAAAAAGATGAGGAAGCCCGCGTCGTTTGCGTGCCAACTGGAGCCGTAAAAGTGCGAGAAGAAGGCATCGGGCGCATCGATCGGCTTGACATTCTTGCCGTAGAGGCTCTTGGGCAGGACGCGGATGCCTTTGAAGCCTGCATCTGGCTGCTTTGGCGTGCTGGGGAATGCCGGGCCGTGGACGTCGACATACAGCCCATACGAGGCCGAGACGAACATGGGACCGGTGGAAAACATGACGGTCGGGTAGTTGGTCAAGTATTGGTGGTTGAAGTTGACGAGGTTGTGGATGAGCTGGTCCATAAAGGGATGGCCTTTGGCCGAGAGCATCACGTCGTTCGAGACACCGACCGGGATGGTCTTTGGCAGGATGACCTCGAAGCGCAGCAACGGATCGAACCGACGCAGACAGCCAATGTCGAGATCCATGTAGATGCCGCCGTAGTGATGCAAGACAAAGTATCGGATGGCGTCTGCACGCTGGATAGGGTAAGGATAGCCGTCAAAGACGGCCAGGAACCACTCGTAGTGCTCTGCGATGAACTTGCGCGAGTCGTCGTCGGTCCATAGCATGTATTCGTAGTCGGGGTGCATGGCGGCACACTCATCGCGGATGGCCTGCCATCTTGCTGGAAGATGGGCATCCTTCCAAGTCTGGTGGATGATGCGTGGGATCTTCTCGGTCGGGTTGCTGGGATCCCACTTCTTGGGAGTGTTGTCGCGCCACGGCTGGGGTCTTGCCACCATGTCGTTGGGGTCGATGTCGGAGGCTGGATGTGACGCGGTGGCATTGGATGCAGACGAATGGGTGATCTTGTTGAGCCACGGAAACCTCGCAAGGAAGCCATCTGGGCCGTCTGGCGATGCCCCTGACTGGATCTCCTCCCATGTTCCTAGCTCTTCTGGCAAGATGTATGCGGATGTGTCGATGGAAAAGTAGGCATTCGCGGTGGTGAGGACCACGATGGTGCCTGCCAAGAAGAGACCGAGGAGGATGAGGAGAATGTGCGAGGCACGCCTCGAGATCAAGGATGCCATCGTGATGGAGAAGGCGAGACCGGAGTTGGTCTCGAACCGCTTGCGCGCAGCGCTGTGCTGAGGTTGTTAAGAAGGGGGAATGCGCACGCCAAAGCCTTTGGCTGGCTAGCGAAGGCGGCCGGTCGGCGAGACGTGTGTGATCGAGCAAAAGGCTCCGATTCTGCTTAGCACTTGCAAGACATTGGCGATCCCGCTGAGTAGGATGTTCCGATCGGATGAGATGCAGCGACACTGTGACCTACACAGAGATACACGAGAAGCTCGGAGACGGACCGATGAGGCGATGCGGGTGATTCCGATGATGACACTAAGTCACTTTGCCGTTCCTGCAAACGTGAATGATGCCGAGAAGTGTGGTCGCCGGGACGTTCGGATCGATGCGATCGAATAAAATGCAGATCAACTGGAATACGATGCGGAAGCCGTGACTTGATCGAAGCCTTTCGTGCCAGATGCAAGAGGTGGGAGATGGACGTGAAGGAGTAGGAGGAGGAGGAGGAGGATGGCGATGGCGATCAAATGAAGCGGAAGAGAAAGAAGCTCCTTCGGACCAGCGTTGAAAGAGACACAGCGGCAGGCGTGGGATTGAGATTTTCGGCACAAAGTGTGAGTGCGCACACAGAGAGAGCGGAGCGAGGGAAGGAAAAACACACACACACACACGCGCCCTTTACCCTGGCTGCTGCACCTCACACATACACAAACTCACACACCTTCACTTGAGCGGGCGCGGACCCAAATTCAAAAGAAAAACAAAAAGGAAAAACGCACTTGGCACCGAGCTGCAGCCTGCAGCCTGCAGTCGAAAAGGAAAAAGCCGAATGATCTGCTCAACACATGAGAGGCAGGCTGCTCGGGTGTGTTGCGCCAAACTTTCCAGCTCAGCTGCCTGTATTTTTTATTTTTATTTTGTTTGACGTTCTTAATTTGAAATGAGGGCAGGGCAGCACAGACAGTCAAAAACAGCGAGAGGCGGCGACCTCGCGGTTCGCTTGTGTGCCTGTTTTAGACCTCCGCTTCTCAGCTGCTCAGGGATTTCTTTCCTCTTGCTCACATCGCCAAGCCTCGATTCTGCCTGTCTCTCGGCAAGGCGTCTCTTCTTTGACCAAAGTCAGCCACAACGTTCTGGTTGACAACGTTTCAAAGCCCCGCATCGTCACTACCAATGCTCTTTTGCTTCTTGTACGCTAGGACCATCAATGTCGGCAGCGTGGTTCTCGAGTCGAGGTTGATGTGAAGGTGTAAGACTCGTGCAAGAAACGCTCCGGAGCGTTTCTTGCAGATGCAGCACTTGTCCGCGGCATTGTCCTTCCGGAATCCTTCAAACACCCTCGTACCGCTTCCTTTTGAGAAAGACACGCTCAATGAACTTTTAAAGCCGCTAGTCTAGCCTAAGTAGGGTCTTTCATGATGCAGACACCCCTGCTGGTAGCGCCCTTCGCGGCGTGTTGACAACTTGATGTTGAGATCGGGGGAGTTGGACCCGATTCACACAGCGACTCGATTTTTGATTTTTTTTTTTTGATACCCCGCACCGCTTCACCTTCGTCATTCTGCCGGGCCTCGACCTTTCGCTCCGACCCCGACGACAACGCCGGTCAGCTTTTGAGTCGTGCGCAACGTCATGTTGCCAACCCCAGCCTGCTTTGAGCTCATCTCTCATCCCTTCACTGACAGTCGCCGGCCACTTCTTGTGCCTCTTGTCTGCCATGCGTTTGGCCGCAATGCATTCCGCGTGGTGGACCATCGTGTCAGTTCCGCGGAAAGCCCAATCGCGGTACCCCAACTCCTCCCGCAGCCGATCGACGCACACAACAGAGCCGCGCCAAATGAATGGTAACAAAATGCGATCTTGCAAAACATATGCGAATGGAAACAAGTACGAAACAATGAATAGATGCACCGATCTATGTTGGGCTCCGTGTGAAGCAAAAAGACGGTGATCACGACAGCGACAGCCGCTCAGCCACCTTGCTGAGCGTCTCGGCCGTCTGCTGATCCCTCTGCTCCCGATCTCGCTGGGCGAGCTGCTGCTGCGAGTGCGTAAGAGGATGAGCTCCTGCCGTCCCTGGTGCTACCTTCGACTGCTGCTGCTGTTGAGGCGTTTCGAAATGACGCGAGGTCAGCACCGAGCTGCCTAGTGGCGACGACGAGTAGGGTGTGTGATGAGGCGATCCTGCGTTTCCAAACACAGCTGCTGCGCCTCCCAAGGGCGGCGTGCTGGCTCGAACAACGCTCGTCGCACCGGCGATGGGCTGCGACGGTGCCTTGCGTGCTAGAGTCGACTTTCTCGAGAGAGGACGCGACTCAGCTGGCGCACTCGTGGTGCCGGACGCTGTGCCCGACCCGCTCGCACTTTCTCCGACACTCTGACCAGTGTTCGTGCCCGCAGAAGCATCGACAGCGCTCACCTGCATCGGCGTGAAGCCGAGCTGCGACAGCGTGGCGCACACATCGATCTTCTCCAGCGGCTTGGCCAGCACTGCATCAAAGAGCGAGCCTGCAGCATCCACCGGCTCGCCACGATCAAACGACGCCAGTGCTACGATCGGCGTCGTCGAGTTGACGTTGCGAGTCGATTTCACCATTCGCGTCACGTCCTGCCCGCTAACGATGGGCAGCGTCACATCGATGAACATGACGGCAAACTTGTGGTCGCCCATCGCCAGTCGCACCGCCTCAGCACCATCGCGCACCGCTGTGCATCGACATCCGAGCTTGACCAAAATGGTCTCGAGCATGCGCAGCGCGATGGGATTGTCCTCGGCGATCAGGCACGCAACCTCGTCCGAGCTGCCAGAGCTGCTAGCCTGGGCCGGAGGAAGAGGCGAGAGGACGTTGCTAGGCGAGATTGAGTCGGTCGGCGATGCCGCTGCTGTGCTCGCAGCGTCACGGGTGTTGGAGCGCGAAGACTTCTTGACGCTCTCCTGTGGCTGCTGCTGTTGCTGCTGCTGCGCCTGCGCTGTCTGAGGCTGCGGTTGCGATTGCCATTGAGGCGGAAGCGCAGGACGTTCAGCGAGACTACCTGACTTGGTGCGCAGGCGCGTCGGCATCGAGTTGCGTCGTTCACCACCGCTCAAAGCCTCCACCAGCTGCTGCCGGCGTCTGTCGATAGCACCCATGGGCATCGCTGCGGATGGAGATCGGCCTGCATTGCCGCCTACAACCTCTCCATCGGGGGCTCGGACAGGAAGCGAGGAGGCGGACAACGCAGGAGCCTCGGAAATGCGTCGTCGATGCGCCGAGGTGTTGAACTGTCCTGCGGGCGACGTTGGAGCCGTCGAGCGTGATGGCGTCGAACCCTGCGACGATGCGCTCTGTGCGGGCGAAGGAGGCCCCGCCAGCGTCTGGGAATGCACACGCTGAGCGGGCCTGCCCTTGGCAGAGAAGCTGCGATGGCGCGCGTAGATGGCGGACTGCTCGAGTGCTTTGGCCAACGCAGGCATCTGCTCCTCCCTCATCTTTCGAATCACCTCGTCGTTGGCCTGCTTGAGCACAGGCAGGTTCTTGTAGCTGAAGTTGCCAAAGTCCTCGTTCTGCGCGCCGCTCTGCGTTCCGAACGCCTTCTCGAGTCGTGAGCGCATCCTCGAGGGAGGCAGACCCGCCGTCTGCACAAACTTGTTGCCCTCGATGGCTCGTGCAAACTCGCGCGTGCCGTGAGCAGGCTCGTCGTCAAAGTCCTGGTGGCTTGCCCCACGCAGATCAAAGTAGTCGGTCGACTCTGGGTCAGTGACCTGCGGTACAAATGGACCGGGCTCAGCTGTGACGTTGTCCCAGTCGAGTCCTTGGAAGAAGGGGTGGTTCTTGATCTCCTCCGGTCCGCCTGAGCCGAGACGTTGCTTGGGATCCGTGCACATGAGGCGCTCCATCAGATCACGCGCTTCGGGCGACACCTCGACCGAGTCCTCCTCCCAGTCGATGCGACGCGACAGGATATTGTCAAAGACCTTCTCCGGCGTCTCGGCGTGGAAAGGCGGAGCACCGTAGAGGAACTCGTACAAGATGACTCCGAGCGCCCACCAATCGACGGCAAAGTCATCCATGCCGATACCCAAGATGCTCTCCGGCGCCAGGTAGTCTGGCGTGCCGACGAAGCGTTTGGGCGCATTGGAATTGCCATCCCCCGAGGAAGGGCCAAAGTTGTCGCCGAGCAGAGGATGGGCGCCAAAGAGGTTGCCTGGACTGTCGATGTGCGCAGAAGGCAGCGGCTTGGGTACACTGCGTTGCGAGTCGGATTCGCCCGAATCGCTGGCATCGGTGGACGAACTGGCGATGCGACCCCTCTGTGGAGCAACAAAGAACGACTGGTTGCGCATCATGCCGCCGAAGCCAGGCGTCATCGGAGAGAAAGAAGCGGCCGTGTCGCCAGCGGTGGTGCCTGCGGGCGTCGACAGGCCCTGGTGGCGTGCCTCGGATGCGAACGAGGCAGCCGAGCTCGGCTGCGATCCGCTGTTCGAGTCGGTCCTGGAAGCGTGCCCGAGGAAGCCAGCAGCAGAGGAAGAGGAAGCAGCTGCAGCAGCTTGGCGTGTCTGACGTCCCAGCAGACCGATCTTGGACAGACCAAAGTCCGTGAGCTTGAGATGGCCCTTCTGGTCGATGAGCAGATTGTCTGGTTTGAGATCTCGATGGACGACCCCCTTGGAGTGCAAGTGCTGCAGTCCGATGACGACTTCAGCAATGTACTGACGAGCCCACTCTTCCGACAAGCCTCCCAGAACCTTGCAGAGGGACGCGCAGTCTCCACCGGGGAGATACTCCATCACCAGGTACAAGAACTCGGAGCTCTGGAAGGTGAAGAAGAGCTTGACCACGAACGGAGACTGATTCTGCGTCATGAGGATCATGCGCTCGGCCTTGACGTTGGTGATCTGGTTCTTGGCAATCATGTCCGACTTCTTGAGCACCTTGATGGCGTAGTAGTCGCCCGTTGTGCGCTTCTTGGCGAGGAAGACACTGCCGAAAGCACCCTTGCTGATCGGCTTGATGATGTCAAAGTCCTTGATCGAGGATGCCGTCGCTCGGGATGACGGCGCTGCGGGAGGAATCCTTGGCGACAGCGGCATCGAGCCTACCATGGGGCTCTTGTGCGAGACGCTGTACTTGCGATGTTGACGGTGTGACACGCCCAACGATTCTCCATAGCCAAGACGCGGTGAGATCGGCGGTGTGACGCCGAGACTGTCGCTGGCGGGCGGCAGATGAGAGGATCGACGAGGGCGGCTGACGGAACGTCGCCGCGCCGGAGCCGCTATCGAACCTGGATGCAGCCCTGTCGCGCTGGCACCGCTAACGGATCGAGGCGCAAGCAGCTCGTTCGAAGGCGGTGGGTCTAGAGCTGCACTGCCGCGAGGGATCGGGATGGGTGCGAGGTTGGCCGACCCACCCATCTTGTCCTCCACCGCGGGGATGTCGTCTTCGTCTGGGGTCGCGCCGCCTACAGCTGAGAACATGGCAGACCCGGGAGCCGGCAGATCTCGATCGTCTTGTTCCAGAAGCATCGAACTCGAGAGCAGGCCATCGTCCTCGACGTCATCGTCTTCGTCGCCGGCATCTGCCTCGTCGTCACCGGCGCTCGACGACAGCATAGACGCGAGACGACTGTGCGAGGGCCTTGAGTGAGCTGGCGGGTCAGCGGTCGAGGCTGCAGCATTGAAACCTTCCGAGGACAAGCCTCTTGGCGAGCTGAATCCTCTCTGCATCATAGTCGAGGCCGCGCCTGCTGTTCCGAGCGATGCTTGCGGACAGTCGTTCTCGCTGTGTAGCTCCTGATCAATCTGCAAGCCGAGGCCCTCCCCTGCTCCGTTGCCGTCGTCGATCACCTCCTCGGACCCGGACTCGGATTCGGATGCGGACGATCCACGAGAGCTGCCAGATCCCTCGTCGGCCTCCGACAAAGCAGCGAGCGCAGCGTCGACGCGCTCTTCCCATTCCTGTCGAACCGTCTCGACGTAGACAATCGTGTTGAGCATGCGATTGACAGCACTGAGCTTGCTCCGCATGGCGTTCTCGACGTCGGCCAACAACAGATCTAAAGCAGTGTCGTCGAGCGCTGGGCGTCTCCACTGCTGGACGGTCACCACCTTGTTCTCCGAGGTCGGAGAGAGCAAGCGCTGCTTCTCGATGGGCTCATTTGCGAACTCATCCTTGATGGCTGGCGTCGAAATGTCGCAGGCGGTCTGCAGCACTTCGATGGCGGCGTCGAGGGCGCGAAGATGCTGCTTACGCACAGCAGCCGGTGCAGGCTGACGTGACGAGACGGAGCGATTGAGGCCCTCGAGAGCCGAAGGAGGCTGAGTGGAGGCGGCAGGGGTGGTGATGGCGACACCTCGATACTCCAGAGGCTGTTCTGCGTTCTGTCTGGTGAAGCTCTCGAGGCGATTGAGCAAGTCTTGGATGGCTTTGCGCAGCTCGCGAAGACCCTCGTTGCACTCGCCGATCTCCATATCCAGTCGATGCGTCTCGTTGCAGATTTCGCTGTGCTTCTCGAAGAACCACGCTGGAATGTCTCGTTCGCAGATGCGACACAGGACGGGCTCGACTGAGATGGACGCGACGTGGGCTAGCGCAGCCGTCGGCTCGTCTAGCACGACGCCCATGGCTCGACCGCCCTTGGTGAGAGCAGCCTCGGGCAATCGATCTTCGCGCTCAGGCGGTCCTGTCGCTTTGAACACCCACATGGAATGCGAAGGGTTGCCGCTCTGACGATCCATCATGAGCATGCCTTTGCCTTCCATCTCCTGGAAGTAGACCGCATCGCTCTCGTCGCTCTGACCATCCGTCGATGATGCTGAGGAGGAAGACGAGCTGAGCAGGCTTTTTTCTACGCGGAGTCGGAAAACAGCTTCCACGGTGTGCGATTGGTTCGCCTCGAGCTGTCGGGACGCCTCAGCGAAGACGTCGCTGTCGCCTGGAGCGAGCAAATCTTCAATCCGTGTGTCGTACAGCTCCGCGGGATCAGAGCCAAGCACCGCCTTCCAGGCGGGACTCAAGTAGAGCAGACGCTGGTCGTCCATGCTGAGCTCCATGAGCACGTTGACGCCCGCAGAGCGGAAGTTTTGCGGCGGCTGTTGCGAGGACGCTCGGTTGATGTCATCGTTGGATGTATCGACGTCCTCTGAAACGTCGTGTGCTTGTTCATCCATTTGTTCATCCTGCGCTGTTTCCGAGACGTCTGTTGCTCCCACGTTGCTGTCGGGACCCGCGCTGCTCTGTCGTTGTGTAGGCGGACGAGCACGGTCGACGATGGTCGTGTCACCATCTTCATCGACGTCTTCACCTTCTCGATCGCCGCAAACAGCGGCTCGCAGGAGATCCTTCGAAGGTGAGACAGCTCTTCGCACCACGCTCTGACTCGGCTCGGGTTCTTGCTGTACCAGTCCGGAAGCAGGAGAGTCAGTGCCGCTGGTCGAACCGCGCCTGATGATGTTCGTATCCGCAGGTGCGACCGAGAGCGCACGCGCTCGAGTGGGACTGTTGGCGGTGGCAGGCAACAAGAAGCCGGAAGCCTTTCCAGTCTCCTGATCGACCGCTTCACCTGCCGCCGCGTCGCCGTTCTGGCCTCCGAGACTGAAGCGAATCGGCTCGGCGTCCTGCTCCTCCTCGTCGTTGAAATTCCAGAAGCCTTTTTCAGCTTCCCACCACTCGACAACACGACTCAGTCCAGCCACAGCGAGCAGGATCTGGATGAACCAGCCGCGCCCTGCCCATTCCGGATGCTCGTCCCAGAATCGGCCGATGCTCTGAATGCGAGAGATGAGCAGAGAGCACGATCCGGGACGCGCAATGAGCGCATTGATCGAGACGTCGAGCACTTCCATCGCGACCGCCACGAGCTCCTCCAGCGGCTGCATCCATGGCTGTGGGCCAAGATCCTCGCTCGGTAGCGCACGCGTTCGGCGTGATGGAGACAGCCGCGGAGATCCAGAAGACACCGAGACGCTCGACGCCTTTGTTGCTCCAGGCATGGGTGAGTGTGAGCGGGAAGTAGAGCGCGAATTCGACACCGAGCGAGCTCCCGAGCGACTGAGCGACTGAGCACGGCTGAGCGGGTTGAGGTTGGACGGCTTGACTGGGTTCGCCGAGGCAGTGCTGACGGTGCGGGTCGAAGTGGCTGTAGCGGCTGCCAAATTGACCGGCGGTGGTGCCGGCAGCTTGTATTCGCGTGCTGACCGCATGGCGGCTGTTTCGCGAAGACCGCCTAGCGTCGGTGAGGTAAAGATGGAGCCTGAAGGAGAGCGTGTATGCGACTCTGCCATCGTATCTTCAGCATCTGTACCTGCCTCGTGGGACTCTTGACGTTGCGGCGCTCCGCTTCCGCCAGCGATGGCGGCGGCAGCGGCAGCGGCACCAGCAGAGAAGGACGACGAGTCGCTGGCACCGCGCGACATGGACACCGATCTGGACGCGGTTGCCGTTGGTGGCGGCGGCATGTCTTGGTTGCGTTCGGTCACCGGCAGATCCGACGTGTCGTTTGCTGCGTCATCTGTGTCGTTGGCAAAGGCCTCTTTCAGCTCTTCAACGTCTCGGTCGTCATCCATCACGCTGTGTCGGCCTTCCTCTTCCTGCCGTTGGAGCTCGAGCTCGACATAGTTGTTGACGGCGCCAATGATGCGACGCAGCTCTCGATCGCAGCTCTCCTTGGAAGCGAGAAGGCGATGACGGATGTGCTGTCGAATCGAGTTGATGGTGATCGCTTTGGACGCTGCTTTGGCTCTAGCTGCCGCGCGACCCTCGTTGTCCGACTCAAGATTGACGTCATGTTCGCCCGCCTCGTCTGCAGTGGGCTTTTCCGAGACGCGCGGACTAGGAGTCCAAGCTTTCGATAGCTGTGCTGAAGATTCGCGCGGCACGGCAGCCGGCAGCTGCTCAGCCTGACCTGCGGGCGACTTGCTGACACGGTCAGCACTGCCTGTGCTGTTGTGAGATCGCGACGAGACAGGTTGCTTGGTCGGACTGCTCTGGATCGAGTTCGACGGCGACTTGCCCTGTCCAATCTTGTCAAACTCCGCAGAGTCGAACGTACTGAGGCCCTTTTCCAGCTGGAGGGACAGTTGGGGTTGATGTCGCCGCTTGCTTCCTTCCCTTCCGCCGCTGCTGCTTGTGGTGAGATGCGTCTCTTGACTCTGTTGGGAGGATGCAGACTTGGGGGGCTCCAAGCTGGCGGGCTCCTCTTGCACTGTCACGAAGCTGGCGTCGGCTCCAGGTGAGACGGATCTGCGATCGCTGCGGTCACCTGCTTCACCGCTCACGTCAAGATGCTCCGTCTTGCCATCTTCGAGGCTCTTCTTCAGATTCTGCGCCGATGTACTGGGTCGAAGCGTCCTGACCGAGTCGGAGCCACTCAAGGCCGTGTTGCCTGTCTGCGAGCGTACATGACGACCGAAGCCGCTCTGCACTTGTGTCACCAGTGTCGGGGACGGCGTCGCGATCACGGGCTTCGTGGTCGATGATGAAGACAGCGGCGTGAGGCGAGGACCATCTCGACGGCTGCTGATGGAACCAGCTTGGCGGGCGGCCAACGGACTCTGGTGCAAGGAATGTGACAGCGCAGCTGCAGAGCCAGAGCGAGAGGAGGCATCGTTGGCTCGAGGGGAAGCGGTGGTCGCCGGCTTCGCCCAACCTTCGCCAGAGGGAGCCGTAAAGCCCGACTTGACAGCGCTCCACCAAGCTTCGATCTTGCCACCGAGATGCTTGCGACGTCCTCGTCCAGCGGCGTGCGCTTGCGACTGCGCCGTGTCGGAGCCAGTTGCACTCGTGTAGGGCGCGGACGGTGTGACACGGCTCGTAACGGGCGACAGCGAGAGATTCTTGGCCTTGTCCGTGCCCAACCGCTTGACGGGCGAAAACCCAGCCTTGACGTGTCCCGGAGACGAAGCCAGGGTGGAAATGGCAGCAGAGCTCGAGCCGGCGCCTGGCTCACGTCGGGAAAGTTCAGCGCTGGCAAGCGAGAAGCTGCGTTGCTGGTTCGCGCCCGGTCGAGTGGATTGCCGAGAGGGTGCTTCTGGTCTGCGGACAGGACCGAGCTGCGCCGGTTTGGGCGCACGAGTCGCACTGGAAGGTGTCTGTCTGGCCTCGTCGCTGAGACTGAGAGCGGCGAGGGACGCTTCCACCTCCTGAGCGTCGATGGCATCTTGGTCCGGATCTGCAGGCTCGGCGGTCTGCAATCTCTGACGCGAGAGGGGATCCGACACGGAGCGATGTCCATCGGCTTGCTGCTTCTGTAAAGTGGAAACGCGCCCGGTGTCGACGGCTTCGCTGCCCGTTCGTCGCGGGTTCGACGCCGAGGACTTGTCCGTCGTACGTGCGTCGGCAGTCGAATCCTTGTTGGCAGCAGCGATGGTCTCGGTCTGTGCAGCTTCTGCATCAGCGGCCGCCTGCGCTTCTGCCTCTTCGCGCTCGGACTGCAACTTGGCTTCCTTCATCTTGCGGTACTCGTCGAGCCAGTCGACCCATTCGAACTCGGCAAAGGCGGACGACTCGAGTCCTCGTTGATTGTCCTCCTCCTCGTCGAGTTGCGACTCGATGCTGTCGTTGGAGTCCACCGCTGAACCACGACGAGTCGGCACGGGCGCGCCGAGGATGCTGGCATCCCTCTGTAGACCGATGGTTGTACCTCTGCGAGCCAAGCTCGTCTGACCAGACGGCATGGCGAGATCGGCTTGATTCTGCTCGGATCGAATGCGCGAGGGCCATGCAGATTCATGAGTGGAGGCATCGTTACGACGCCCAGCTTGCTGTGGGCCAAGCCGCGAGGGGTTCTGAGCTCTCCATTTCTGCATCTTGGCGTTTCGACTTTGGATAATGATGCGGGCGTACTCATCTGTGCTCGACATGGATTGATGCCCAGCCGCGGGCGAAAGGTTGGAAGGCGCGAAGAGGGCCGCATCGCTAGGTCGGTGGACGCGGCGCGAGGCGGATGGAACGCCGAGCAAGGCATTCTGTCCCACGGAGCTGGATAGATTGCTTTGCGTCAATCTACGTTGACCCAGGGGCGTAGCAGCTGCTGGTGCGAGGGACGCTTTGGCGGGAGCGTCCTGCGTCGATGCGATCCACGGCGCTGGCTTGTCTTTCTTTGGCAGTGCTTCGTCGCCATCCCGATCTGCATCGTCGATTGGATCTTGCAAGCTGTCAAAGAGCTCCTGTGCACCCCACGACATGCGTTGCGAAGCCGATCGGTTCGGCGACAATCTGGGCCGTCGCTCGGCGGTCGGACTGGTGCGAGCCGGCGACGCGCCAAGGGACAGCAGAGGTGAATAGGCGCTCGTGCTTGCCGGCAAGCCAGCGTGGCGTGGTGCACTGGTGGGCACATCGAGAAGATCGGGATTGGGCGGAATGACGGTGGGAGACCTCGAACCCAGGATGGCGGAGCCAGGCAGACTAGCAGACGGCCCGTAGTCTCGACCAATGGGAATCGACACCGACAGCGGATGACCGCGGCTGTCATGCCCGGGCAGAGCGATCTCCTCCGTCCTCAGGCGTTCCATGGCCGGTGACGCTCGACCGGATGCGGCAGAGTCTTCGGCGCCCGACGAGTACTCCTGAGCTAGCGGTGAATGGCTTCGGATGGAGCTGGGCGTCTGCGGCACGTTGAGGCGGCTGTTGGGCGCTGGCGATGAAGTGGCCTCGGAGCTGAGACCAAGACCGAGTCCGTGCCCTTGGCCAGTGCTGCCCATGACAAGTGGACTAGGGGGCTGACCGTGCGAGTTCGACGCGGTCCATTTGCTCAGAGGCGACTCGATGGACGTGGTGGATGCGCTCTTGGGCATATTGCGAGGAGAAGGGGATGGCGGCACGAACAGATCGCCGGCCAAGCGTACCGCTGTTGGCACGCGTTGCAAACGGATCGCGTCCGCGAGACCGGTAGATCCGGTGCTCTTGCCAGATGGACTGGGTCCGGTCGAGCTCGGTGCAGCGTCGTTGGCACCTGTTTGCGCCGATGCAGTGGAATCCGATGAGGGAGGCACGCCCAGCGTCTGGCTTCGGACCCGTGCTCGCGTATATCCGGGAGAAAGCGTCGAACCTGACGCTTCCAGTCTGGGAATGTCATCATCCTCGATGACCTGCGAGTTTCTTCTGCGGCGCGAAGACGATCGTGCGGCAAGCGATGAGCCGAATGGAACGGATGAAGAGGCGACTCCGGAGCTGGAAAGAGACGAGGCGGCACCGCCGTGGGTGCCTGATGAGCTGACGCTGCTCGAACGATGCGAGCTTGACGAGGCTGGAATGGGGACCGGAAGTGGGATGCTGGGACTGCCGGCTTCGATGGCGGCGACGAGATTGGGATCGACCCCGTCTGGACCACCTACAGGTGAGATGGCACCTTCACCGAGCAAGACGCCGCCCAGGGAGCGGGCACGTCGATGCATGCTGGAGCTGAGCGACGAGGAGGTCATGCGTCTGCGTCGAGCTGAGTGCAGAATGGCACTCCCTCCGCCCGTCACTGTCGTTGGCGTGGTGTTGGCGGAGCCGCTGAAGCTCGACGGCGTGAAGGCGCCTGAATTGCTTCGATTGCCGCGCGTGTCCCAGCTGATGGTAGGCGAGCCGGAGTGGAACGAGCTTGAAGCTGGTAGACCCGAGGACGAGCCGGACGAGAGCGGCGAGGGATTGGAAGGTATACCGTGTCCCAGTGACGAATCCTCCTTTCGCTTGCCCATAGAGATGGTGGAGACAGGACGATCGACCGGCTCGGGAGCGGGCGAGCCTGTCGCTCCACCGCCAATGCGGCGAGGCACAGCTGGTGGTCCCATAGATCCGGAAGAGCTGGTGACAGACGACTTGCGCGTCAAATTGGAGCCACTGGTACCAACATCGTCAGAAGCTACTGAGGATGCATCGTCTTCGGCGGCCAAGTTGGTGCTTTGGAAGAGGGAATGCCGCGCGCGAGGTTGATTCAGCTTTGCTGCTCCCACGACGGCCCTTTGGAGCGGGTTCGATGTGGATCGTTCGCGATCCAGCCTGAGCGTTGTTCGAGCTAGAGGTGATGAAGCAGCAAGGTCGGCGGTTGATACCGCGCTGTTGGCGGGGGCCTCTCTGCGGGCGGATGGTCGCTGATCATACCCAGCACGAACGGGAGCTTCGTCGACGGTGTCCGATGCGGCCGATTCCGATCCAGTGGTTCTGCGCTGATGGCGGCCAGGCTGCGAAGATGCGGACGATACGGACGATGGTGAGGTCGGCGAGAGGGGCTGCGTGTAGCTTCCTTGTGAAGAAGCTGTCGAGCCTAGTGCACGATGTCTTGACGCAGGTGTTGTCGCCGAGTCCAGGAGGGACGAGGGCGCATCGCTGCCGTGCTGCCAGTCAGACGAAGACGCAGCCGGCGTTGCATCATCGTTGAGCGTCTCGTCGTCCACAACATCATCGTCATTCGGCAGGATGGACGCAAAGGCGAGCGGACTGGAAAAGGAGGGAGCCGTGTCGAACGACATTCTCTTGGACGAGCTGCGGCTTAGTGCCTTGATCGCCGCGGAAGGTGGACTGAGAGGAAAGCCGAGCGGCGCAGGATTGCTTAACGACGAAGCTGTCGGAGGCGAAACACTGGCATGAGCGGCGGCAGGAGCAGCAGCAGCAGAAGTCGAAGGCTGCGGGACGTTCTGAGGTTGGGACTGCGACTGGGAGGTCGGGGATGAGCTCTTGCCGGATCCAGCCGAGAAGCTGACGGCGGACGACGGTGACAGAGAGGAAGAAGAGGCGCGCGGCGATGCTGTGTTGCGCGAGCCGTGTTCGATCGGTCTAGGTGATGACGACGAACGAGGATCGCTAGATGCGACTCGCGAGTGTTTGAAGGTGCGAGTGGGAGAGGATGGCTGATCAGAGCGCGGATGCTTGCCCGCAGCTGAAGCTGTCGAGGACGACGAAGGCGAATGGGCACCGAGCTCGATGATGCTATGGAGGCTGTTGCTACGTTCCGAGGCGGATCTCGCGGCTGTGCTTAGTGGTGAAGAAGCAGAAGGGCTGAGACTGGAGACGGAAGGTGAGGATTTGGGATCGCAGGCGTCGTCGTCGCCAGGGAAAGAGGATGGCGGGCGTCCACCTCTTCGACTATGGTCGCTGTTGCTGGGACTGATTCGATTGCGGTTGGCAGGGCTGAATGGGTCCGTGAACTGCGTTGCTGACACTGATGTGCGTGAACGAGAATGAAGCGGACGACCCGATGGCGGTGGTGGGGTGATGGGTGATGAGGCGCAAGGAAGGTCCGAGTCGATGCAGCGAGAAGGATCAGTCAAGTGACAACAGCATACAGGTGGGTAGGGAAAAAGAGTGTAAGGTGAGTGAGGTGTGGTTGGGTGAAAGTGATTTTGGCGAAGCGAGGTGTAGGGTCGAGACCATCAACGTCGGAGACAGAGCAGCAGCATTTCGGCAGAGGCGAAGGGCAATTCAGGGTCGTGAAATGCAGGTGCAGCGAAGAGTGAAGCGAGAGTGAGGCGAGAGTGCGAGCAGAGTGAGTGAGTGTGCAGGGCGCAACAGCAAGTCGACGCGTGGGCGGGGGTGGCCGATATTTTCGGAAAACGTGCAGCGAGAGAGAGAGGGAGAGAAATTCGGAGTCGTGCCGATGAGATGTCGTAGGAAGCAGCGTGAAACGAAGATGGATGGTGGGTGGTTTGGCGGTTCGCAGCGTCCGTGCAAGATGAGCAAGAGCAGACAGCGAGCATGAAAGCATTGTGAGAAGCGGAGCGGGGTCGAGATGCAGGTGCCCGGTAGCGACATGGTTCATGTGCAGCATCGCCCGTCGAGAGGCAAAAGTCAAAAGATTAAGAAGAGGGTTTCGGCAGTAGTCATCAGCATCAATCGCAAGCCGCAAGCCGCAAGCCGCAAACAGCAGGTTTCGGTTGAGACAGACAGTAGACCGATGTGTGATAGCAGGAGGGAGAGCATGTCGCAAACGGCCCGTTCGTGGCGCAGGAGTCGAGTGAGAATATGAGTCGTTTGAACAAGCCGAATTTCCCACACACCCAAAAGCCATATTTGCAGCCGCGATTTTGCCAGACAAAGCAACGCCGCGCGGGACGTTCCGCCAAAGTGATTCAGCGGAGTGCCAATTCGCAGCGCCATTGACAAGGCATAGAGTGTGGGTGACAACCGAGAGCGCAGCACAAGGCGACGCAATGCCAAACAATCCGCGTTGTTTGAGTGTGTGCGTTGGCAGAGAGGCAGCGTGAAGGGGTGCGCAGCAGCAAGCGGAGATCAGAAGTGTCGGAGTGGAAGCCAGTGCAACGACGCAAGGGTCCATGTCAAACGATCGGAACGAGCCGTCATCGTTTCCAGTGTCGAAAGTAGCGAAGTAGTCGTAGACGGTGTCGGTTGATGCGGCAGAGTATGAGGTTGAGTTTCGGAACAGCCGATGTCGGATGATGCGAAGGAATGAAGAGTCAATCAGGAAGAAGGAGGAGGAGAGGCAAGCTCGGTCAGCATCCTATCCACCTTGCAATGACTATCCAGCTGTCCATCGTGTGTTGCCATAGCGCGGAGGCGACCCCGCCGTCCCAAATGGTCTTAGCTTGGACCCCAACAGCCATCACCAAGGCTCTATCCATACCATCTTTGGCTTCCCGCTCGTGCGAGCAGCTGGCGTAGGCGCGGCTGGCCCTCCCACTCGTCTTGGCAGAGCAATGATCACTTACCGAAGGTATCTACGCTGAGCTGACTTCGACCAGCTTTGGCCGACGAACTCGGTACCGACGAAGGCGGCGGAGGAGGAGAAGAGTTGGCTGGGTTGGCATCTTCCTCCTGCACATCAAACAACTCGCGACTGCCACGTTCGTTTAAAGAGCCGCGACCTGAGCCGCTACCAAGGGACGAGACGCGCGGATTGCTGGCCCTACGACCGCCGACGAGACCGCTGCCGCCAGTGCCACTGCTGGAACCTGCGTCGATGCTGCCATCATCGTCGAGATCAAAGATGCCGGCTGTACTGGAGAGACGCGAAGTCCTACGCAGATCCGCGGACGATGCTTGCGAGCTGGCTGATAGAGAAGGATTGCGACTGTCCTGGTCGCCGGTGCCGTCGCCTGTCGCAGAGCTGAAGGAGGACATGGTCGTCGAGTCTCTTTGCAGTCGGTGCTGCGCAGCCCTGTTGGCCTAGCCTCGCAGCTCGCCTTCAGGTTCGGTCTATAGCTGTAGCATACAAGCGATGGCGAAGGAGGTCGAGGTGCTATGGTGCAGTGAACGAGATGCTGACGAGCAAAGAATGGAGTCGACTAAGGCGACGACGCTCTGGTGGGATCAAGGTGCCGTGCCTGCGAAGACGATCCAGGGAGAAAGAGTCGAAAGAGCGGCGATGCCAGGATCTAGCAGACCTGGTGTCGATTTAATACGGATAATAGACGATACGAGCCGATGGTGGGAGTGCTGCGATGCGATAGCGATAGAAAGATGACGTGTAGGCTGAGGGAAAGTGGGAGGAGACACCATCAATGATTGCGACGACGACGAAGATGCGGGATTTGGCTAAACTAAACTAAGGCCGAGCGGAGATCGTTCGATTGACACATTCGGTCACTTTGTCTGTCAGTCACACACTCTAGAGAGAGAGAGAGAGAGAGAGGGTCCACAAGACTGGATTCACAGACACACAGAACGGCCTTGTTCGCCTATGGAAGCCTTTCTGTGTTTTGGCGCCGTGCAGACCACGGAGAATCACCGTCCAGCCGAGTCCTAATTTGGCACCGCTAGCGCGCCCACCGCATCCAACCCACTCGACTTGCCTCTGCGCCCACCCTCTGAACCACGCATCGGCTCGATCGGCAGAATCCAGTTAGAACTACGCTTTGGATGCAGGCCAGGGGTTCGAGCCCGCCAAAGTCTTCTCTTCTCTGCCGGTCGGACTGGCGGAGATGGCTTTCGTATGCACCACGTAAAGCCAATGTCGGATTTTCGAACTCAGATCAGTGGGCCAAGTTAGCCGGACCCTTCTTGGATGCCAAATCGCTCCTTCTTTCCCACCTTGCACCCACCCTTTTGCCAGCCTCGCGTACGTCTTCGTCCTCGCTTCTGTCATTCATGCAAGACCTACAATAGCTTGGCCGAGGTGCAAAATGCGGCTCCGCTTCCAGCTGCTGTGTTCTCGCCTTGCACAGCGGTATGCGACCCATTCGAACAGGACGATCTCGCTCCCTGCGATTGTGGGGCAAGGTTTTGCGGACGAACTCGTCCCCTCGAGGTGCATCGCTTTGTGACCACGCGATCGAACAACCTCACCTTGCATCAAGGTTTCAAAAGCCACACGGTGGCCTCGCTCGAGACTGCACCGCCAAGCCATCAACCAAAAGTCTTGGTCCATCGTCGGCCCTGCAAGTCGCAAAGGTAAGTGGCACCCAACCCGCCCACTCTTTCTCGGCTCCAAACTAGACCGTGACTGACTTTTTCTTTGGCACTGTCACACCCCCGATTGTTTTGGTGTGTAGTTTTTAGTTCATTCTTGGTCCGATGTGCCGGGCATGAGGGTTGCATGCCCTCTGGACGGTGATTCTCCGTAGTCTTCACGGCGCCAAAGCACAGCATTACGCTCGATTCCACTGTTCGATTTTAGCAAGCAACATTTTCGACAATTTCTCGAGGTGATATCGACATCAGTTGGTGACAACGAACCTCGATCGACATGGCACCGACTACGTACGCTCAACGAAGAGTAGCGCCCGCATCGCGGATGACCTTTGCGATCCCGAGCAGCTCCTCGTCCTGCAATCGCTTGCCTACAACCTGCAGATTGATTGGCATGCCCGCCCACTCCTCCGGCTCGTACCTGTCCCAATACACCTGATCGACGTTGCCCGGCAGCGCTGTATACGGCTGCTCCAAGTTGCCCTTCGGGTCCTTGGCCGGATCGACGTGGCCCACGGGAAACACAACACACGGTCTGTCGAGCAGGTTCCACTGGGTGGTGTAGCTGACGTGGTCGTTGAGATCGTGCTTGCAGCTCGCCCAGCTGCTCACCGGAGCAATGATCGCATCGACCGGTCGACCCGTGCCTGTCTTGTCCTTGGTCGCCTGCCAGTAGTCGAGGTACTCCTTGCGGTATCGGCTCTTCTCCTGGTTCACCTGCCACGATTCGAACGTCGAGAGGTGTTTCGGCGGCTTACCGTCAGACATCAGATTGTACATAACCGGTTCACCGCCTTCCTCACAGCTTCGTCTGATGTCTTCGCCACCATCGGCGCTGTAAATCCGACCGATGATGTCGTAGCAGCGCAGGTGGTCGTAGGGGACCCAGTCGATCACCTTGTGGCCGGCGGCGAGGAGTTTCTCCTTCACCTCGCGCAGGGCACGGGTGATGGGCGGATGAGGGTGGACAATGCCATCGTCCCACTCGATCGCGAAGCACAACTGCGTCTTACCCGCGGTGAAACTTTCGGCGGGCTCAACGCTACCCGATTTGAGCTGGAGGTTCTTGAGCGCGTAGGCGTCTTCGTTGAACGGCATGCTGACGAGGATTGGGTCCGTCTCCCACGGTCGTTCCGCAAGCACAGCGCGCATGAAGGTGACCACACCTTCGAGCGAGTGCGTGAGAGGCCCGATGACGGACGAGACACTCTCCTGGCCGAGGAACGAGTTAGCAGCGCCTTCGTAGGGAACGCGATGCATCGACGGTCGCATGCCCCACAGACCGTTAAACGCAGAAGGTACGCGTACAGACCCACCGATATCTGTACCCAGTCCGAGGGGGCTACCGTGCATACCGACGAGAGCGCCTTCACCACCGCTGCTGCCACCCGGAGTGAAGCTGCGGTTGAACGGGCTCACCGTCCGGCCGTAGATGTGGTTGTGCGTTTCGCAGCGCATCAGACTCTGAGGGATCGAGGTGCGTACGTAGAGCACGGCGCCCGCGTTGAGCATTACGTCGGTGATGACGCTGTTCTGTTGCGAGATCTTGCCAATGTCGCGAACGTAGCCCATGTCGAGAGGCTTGCCCTTGATGTGGAACTGCTCCTTGAGCGAGACGGGTAGGCCGTGGAGGAGGCCCATCGGTTTACCGTGCTTGGCAAGGTAGTCATCGCACGATTTGGCCCGAGAGAGCGCTAGGTCGGGGTAGAAGTCGGTGGCGCAGTTGGTGAGCTGCTGGGCGAGCACGGCGCGTCGCAGGAAGGCTTCCGTGCATCGGACTGAGGTCAGCTTGCCCGTCGAGAGCAGGGAGAGGAGCTTGTCGATGGGCGTCTCGGTGATAGCGACGTCTTCGAGCGAGAGCACCTTGGAAGGTACCGTGGTGACGTTGTCCTTGGGGTAGATCGTCGTCGGCTCGGGGTGGTGAGGCTCTGTCTTGGAGTAAGGCAGAGGCAGAGACTCTTCGGGAAGAGAGGGGACTCCCGCAGCAGAAAGATCGACGAGGTACTCTTTGGGAATGGCGGCGTCGCGCTCGGCACGGCGTGCCTTGGACTTGGCGATATAGTCACCCATCTTGTTCAATGGTGAATGATTCTTTGCGTAACAGAGAAGGAGGAAGAGTGTGTGTAAGGGGAGGAGAGGTGCGAGGGAAGCTCGGTCGCGGCTATATATCGAGCGAGGCAGGAGGCTCACTGTCAGGCACGCAGAAGCGTTATCGCAGCGTGAGGTCGAGCGGCTATCAAGGCTGTCCCGCACTCCACTTTGTCTCTCTCTCTCTCGACTCGAGCTTCGTGCGGGGAAAGCTCTCTTCGCCGCCCTCCAGCCGAGGTTGTCTGTGCGCACCATTCCAAGCGAGAAAATGGGTAACATGACCTTCTAGCAAGCCTCGCTCCCCCCGACCTTTTTCACGCCGTCACAATAGCAGCATCACGTGGCTCCTTCCTGCAAAGTCGGTTGCGCTCATGTCCGTCTCGCCCGCACATGGTGGCTCCTTGTCAGCATCTCGCTAAAGCTCCATCATTTGTCAAGGTCTGACTCTTGCCGAGTGTGCATCCATGTTACGTATCGTGCCTCGTCGAGTGTGCGTCCATGTTACGTACCTTCCTCCTTCCAGGGACGATACGAGGGACCGTGCGTATCTCGACAAGCGGACATTTTCGGTCCATTTGCCGGCATCTTTTTTTTTTGTTTTTTTCGGGATTGCCGTTGTGCGAGGCTGGCCGTCCTTTATCTCGTTCGCTCCGACCCTCACTGCTAAATGAACCGGCCTCAGGAACAGACCAAACAGACTGTCGAGCGAAGGTGTACATTGAAATTTGAAAGATGATGTCCATGACGAGCACCCTTCCCGGCAAGAAAAATGAGCTTCCAAAGGCAAGACGCAAATGAGAACCGTCAAAGACAGCTGCTGCAGACGAGCTCGCATTGTCCATGCCTTGAACTTTTGTTGTGTCTAGTACACGAAAGGAATGAAAGCGTACTTGACAATGGTGCAGTACTTCTCCCAGTCCTTTCCGTACTTCTTTCCGCACCTCTCGAAATCTCGTCCACATCGGTGCGTCAAGACGGCGAGGAAGAAGACCGAGTAGTAGTAAGGGATGATGGACCTGGTACCTGCGATAGCGCCCCAGAGGAAAGCCTGGGTCCAGTCGGCGGTGTAGTTGGGCTTGCGGAGGAACTGCCACCAGCCATCGATCAAGAGAGCATTGCCGTGCTCGGTCTGCAGATAACGCGGGTCCTTGAGCGTCGACCAGGGCCACTGCGGGAAGGTGTAGCGGTACTTGTAGGTGCCCTGAAGCTGCATTCGGAAGCGCGACTTCTGCGCCATGGACGAGTCGAAGACGTAGTGGGCAAAGATGAGCAGCGAAAACATAAAGACGTAGGTGGGCGTGCTGAACTTGTAGTACGAAGGGGGGTGGGCAGCCATGTAGACGATGCTGTAGCAGTAGGTGAAGGGGACACCGGCAAAGTTCCAGAAGATGACCATGAAGCCCCACTTTTCGTGGAACATGTCCCAGGTCTGCGGGATGCACTCCTCACCCTTGCCGCAGGCGTTGATGTAGAGACCGGTGGCAAGCACCATGAAGGCCATGTTGGGTGTCACATAGCCGTACACCTCGTACTGCTTGCAGGCACCGCTGACGCTGATGAGGAAGAGCAGCACCCAGGGGATGCGCACTTCGGCCCACATCTTGAGATCGACCACGCCGATGCGAGGGTTGAGCGCAGCACCCATGAAGAAGTCGTAGGCAAAGTTGCCCGACATGCGGTGGGTGGTGTTGGTGAAGACGGCGTGGTAGTAGGTGGCGGCCGAGACCGCGTAGCCGGCGATCATGGAGACGGTCATGTACTCGCCAAAGTGCTCGATGATGGTGGTGAGACGGTAGAGGCCGGTGGTGTGCAGAACGGCGCAGGTGACGAGGGTGACGTAGAAGGACGAGAGGGCGTTGCACTTGTACATGAGCGTCTTGTAGCCGAGCGATGGCACGGGGAGACCCTCCTGCATGTATCCGGGCATGACGACGGCCAAGAGGAACTGGAAGACCATGAGACCGCCGTAGCCAGCGAAAGCGCGCTTGGTTGGGAAAGCATCGTGGCGTACGTGGGCACCCACGCGTTGGAGGAAGGGCCAGATGTCGTCGATCGAGTTGGGGATGACAAGCTTGCCGTCGTAGAACCAGAGGCAGATCCAGAGGTAGTACATAAGCAGGGGGAAGAGCGTCATCATGGCAGTAACACCCCAGGGACCGCCGAACTCCCAGTCGTCGTGCTCGTCGAGCTTCTTGTCGGTCTGGCGACCCTGTTCGGAGATGACGATACCGGGCGAGTACTTTACGACGGTCTGCTGCTTGCCACCACCCATGATCTGGTCATCGTTGAGGTCGACGTGGAGATACGAGTGCTTGGGCTTGTAGTTCTTCTTCTCTTCAAAGTCCTTTTCGTCCTGAACGGCGGCGCGCTTTTGAGCGGCAGTGGGGGCCTTGCTCTTGCCATTGGGAGTAGCAGCCGCCGCCTTGGCGGTAGCCTTCCTGGTGCGGAGGCCTGCTGAGTCGGCCATGGTGAGTGGTTGATACTTGCTTGAAGAGAAAGAGGTCGTGAAGAAGAAAACACAACAAGATCGACGCCGCCCCGACGTCACTCGCTCTTGGAGAAGGAACAATAATGACCCTTTTCGACGCGACGGAACAGGTGATTTCTGTCAGGAAGAAACACCCAAAATGAAAGAAAAAAAACACACAGACAGGCCAGGCCAACAAATCGCCCCGATGCCAGCGTGTGGTCAACGCGTGGACCGTCATGAAATCCTGGCAAACCGCGGCAGGAGTGCACTTAGCGCGTCGATCGTCAGCTAAGTTGAGTTTTGGTGGAACGGTCCGAGAGCGGTGAAGGTCCATGGAGATCATGGTGTCAAGAGGCATGCGGCACTTCTTGACAGCAGAGAGTGAGAAGGCCGAGATGAAGCATCGTCATCGATGATCTGCAACGCCCACCTCACCTCAACGATGAAGCTGCTAGCACGCCTGTCGTGGAGGGTCGCTCGTTGACCACATGAAAGTGTGAGATTCATGAGCGATCGATGCTTCGAAGGCCACAGAAGTGGGCGACAAGCGATCGGTGAGGTTCCTCGTTGCAATCGGATGATCCCAAAGGTCGGCGATGCCGGGAGACAAGGGGCGCAGCGCTGCAGGTGAGTTCTAGCAAAGACGCCGAGCGTGACAATGAGCGAAGCCACGGGGAGCGCCGCGGTATGAGGGCTCAGCCCCTTCTTGGCAGGCATGAGCTGCGATTCGACGCTTGCACTTGAGCAAGAGGAGCCCCTCTGCGCTGCTCTTGGCAAGCCTCCTTTCCCCACCATCACGGCACTGCCCGTTTTCAATCGGCATGTCCGGCAAGAGGTAGGGATTGGGCTACGCCAAGCTGGATCATGACACACAAGCAGTCAAGTCACGTCTGCGCGCGTGCCTTTCCACCTCCACTCCTTTGTGGTTGTTGCCGTGTTTGGGCTTACACCAGGCGCGTGCCGGAACAGGGCTGCCGTCTCTTTCCTTGTGGTCGGAACGAGATCCGACGCTCTGCCGAGGTGCCGTGAACCCTTGGATTCAGGGATCGGATCGATTTTAGAACTGTGATCTTCATGGCCGCACAAAGTCGCCGTAAGCAAGCCGACAAAATTCACGCAGCAGCAGCAGCGTGACAATGTGAACAAGCCCACATCACCTCATGGAATGCGGGGAGTGGCTTTGACTGTGCCCCAATGCAGCTGATTACAGCGTGTGACGGGCTGTGAAGGAGAGCATCGACTGGACCTGCAGACGAATTCAGACGAGGCTTGCATGCTCAGCAGCAGCAAAGCCAAAAGGAGTAAGCTGTGAATCACGGCCGCTTTTCCTTGCCGCCTTCTCACACTCATCATCGCCTTTCTGCTGCTGCTGCTGCTGCCGTATCTCGGTCCTGGCGTCGCTCTACTCTGCCCGCCTTTGGCCCTCGAATCCGACACTGCCTTAGCCGCCGGTCAACAGCACTCTTTTCCTCTCCGCCTTCATCATCATTACCCACCTCGTCTCGCCGCCCTCCTCGTTCCTCGACACGCAGCCAGCTCACCTATCGCTGTCCACACACACGCAGACGGCTCAAGTGCGCCGCTGTCAGTATCCGCCCTGACCGCATCTCGACGCTGCCAAGAGGACGCTAGCTGGTGCATTGCATCGCTCTCGCGCCCTTGCTTTGAAGCTTTCCACGGAATCAACGTTCCTAGCCTGTCCTGCTGCTTTCTTCGTCTGCTATCTCGAGCAGTCACGTCTTGTCCGCATTACACCTCACCGATATCGTCTTTCAATCCGCCCACGACGATCAACCTGCCCTCATCAAGCAACGACCCACCACCATCATCCTCAGCACAAGACACGAACTCTCACGACGCGACATCTCTGCTCAACCGAGACTTGACACTGCAATTACTGAATCTCCACACGCGACCGC
The DNA here is from genome assembly GCA_023212685.1 of Pseudozyma pruni. Classification (NCBI taxonomy): domain Eukaryota; kingdom Fungi; phylum Basidiomycota; class Ustilaginomycetes; order Ustilaginales; family Ustilaginaceae; genus Pseudozyma; species Pseudozyma pruni. The sequence continues at coordinate 173,231 of JALBYD010000028.1, forward strand.
ATCTCAGACTCTAGATGCCTGTAGCAGCAGTTGGCCTGTTGGTCGTGCTCTCCGTCGAGAGCTACAAAGCATCCTCGCGCTTCTTCAATAGGCGCAAGTCGAAGAAGCACGGCTACGCCTCCCTTCGTACCGACTCTTTAGGCCGACCCGTGTCAGAAGAGGGCAAACGTCTCTCCAAGAACGAGGCCAGAGCGCTCGCGGCACACAACAAGGAGATCGAACGCATCCGCACCGCCGAGCGGGAATGGCGCGCCAAAGGCGAGCGACTTCCTGCCTACGGTGAGACGGATAACGAGGCCATCATCCAGTCCTTGCGTCGGCCCAGCGCCGCTCCTGCCTCGGGTCGAAGCTCCACATCTGCCTTCAGAGACGTCACCGAAGCTCCTCTTGCAACACCAGATCCAGTCGCGGTAGATGCTCTCGCACAACCAACAATATCACAGACGACCACAGCAAGGCCAAGAGCCTTGAGCACAGCTTCGGCGCCGCTCCTCAGCACCACACGGGCGCAGAGAGAAGCGAGGAACGACGATTTGGCAGTGTCGAGCTTCGAAGCTCTCGACAATGGCGCGTTCGCCATTCGAAGACGTACTCACACGCTTGTATTGCCGTCGATACCGAGCGCCAACGAGACACCCGATATCGAAGATATCTTCCAGCACGACGGCATGGATTGGAGGAGGTTGACGTTCGAAGCCCCGCCGTTGTACGATCGGGAATTGGCTGTTCCTTCCGCCTAGCTCAAGTCTCCGTTTAAGCCCCTCAAAAGTACGGCTTGCATTGCCGCCTCCCATCCCTGTCTTCTCTTCCTTGGCCCTATCCACCCCTGTTCATATATGCCCCAGTCGCACCTCTCGCTTGCATATCGTTCGTTCCCCGCATTGTACTTTTTAATCTTGCTTGTTCTGTCTTCAACTCGTTAGTCTTTCTGGTCTCTTGATGTTCATGTCACGATCTGCAATGTCAATAACTTCTCTCTCTCTCACTCAGTTTCGCCCTCATCTACACCGTTGATCTCAAGGTCATCAGCTGCGCGATGCTCACTTGACGGAAATCGGACAGAATCAAGCCAGCGTGCACCAACTCAAGTCATCGAATAGTAGCGACCAACTCTGCTGGCTGCTGCTCCTCGACCCAGCGGGCAGGACACGGCATCAGGGCTGTCGCTGACTCTGTGAGCTGCTCAACCAGGCAGGTCGTATCGAAACGCTGCCTCGTCGCGCCCCATCGTGTCATAGCTGACCTCCAGACCTGTATTCTTGGTCCCCGATGACACTAGATGATGGCTGCGAGATGCCTCCTCGTTCTTTTCTCCCCATACTCCAAAGATGTCCTTGTCCGTCTTCTGCTTCCGTTGAAAGGGTGTTCGGTCGCTGCACAAGCAATTGGCAGACTCCAAGCGAGATCTGAGCAAGGGATGCATTGAAAAGTGTGATTTTTGGGTTGGTGAGGTGTAATCCTATCGCATTGTCACAGGACAGATGTCGGATCTGATTGCAACCTATGAGGTGCAATTGTACGTGTCGATGATGTTACAGATGGCCACGGTGAAGCATCAACAATGTCGGGATGCAGAGAAAAGGTGAAACCACTTATGCCTCGGCACGAGCAGCCTTGAGGGCCTTCTCAGTGCCGTGCTTGGCGTAACGCTGGTTGCGGACGAACTTGGGGTCCACACCGCGGAGCGAGGGGTACTTGTTGGTCTTGGGCTTCTTGATACCGTTACGGTGAGCCTTGCGCACCTGGTTGTGCTGGGACGAGTTCTTTGACTTAGCCCTGTTGTCGAGGATGGTCGATGAGATGCGATGCAGTGGCGAGGTCAGGTTGGATGGTAGTGCGATGGGTGGCCGGTGAGAGACGGTGCGGATAGGACATATGAGAAAGCATTGGCGAGAAATGGTGGAGATAGAGTGGTCGTGGTAGGGCACAGGTTGAGTTGCAAGGTTTTGTCGAGAAAGTACGTGGCAGGCGAGGATATGATAACAGAAGTTCAAAGGGTCAGCATTCAGTTCGCATTCCTTCCACAATCCTTCCACGCCTCCATCAAGGGGCAGCGAGATGACCAGCACAGCAGCACAACCGCCGTGGTCTGCCCAGTCTGCATCCAACCGTAGGCTCCCCGCACGGGTCGTAAAGGGCGGCGTTCCGTCAGGGCTGCCAGACGGGTCCAGACTGGTCCTGCTTCGGGTGGGCTTGCGTGCGCTGCGGCTGGTCGAACGTAAAGGGCCGAACGAAGCGTGTTGTCGCAACTTACATCTTGACGGATTATATGTGTGGTGAGGTACAGAGACTTGGTGGTCAGGAAGGCGAAGCTGCGATAGTGTCAACGACCTTGGGCCAGCCGGGCTGCCTGCCTGTCTGCCTGGCCTCACTCAACTGTCGACGGCTCCGCACTGGCAACTTCTCAGAGCTCGCTGCGAGCCAGAGCCACGAAATTCCTCAGGCTCTGCAACCGGAAACTTTGGTTGGCTGTCGGTGAGCTCAAGGTTGCTGCGGCAATTCCAGTTGTCGGACTGCTTGAATAAGGATGAATAATCATGAAATTCTTTCCTTTTCTTTGGATGTGAGACTACGGTCGCGAACAAGTGGGCGGAAATTGCCCGCACGCAGTCATTCCCTCATCGCGCAGCTGTTTGCCAGTTGACCGGTTCGCAAATCTCTTGCAGCACTCCGCTCAGCCGCAGATCCCCCCGCACTGACGTTGAAGAATGCCGCTTCTTCTACTACACGTTGACCAAGCGTAGCACGTCGCTCGCCGCCCGACCAACGCCGATGCTTGCCTGATACTTCGGCTACGCAGAGGTCGCTGTGCTACCCGAGCCTCAGCACCTGCGAAGCTTCGGTGATTTTTCTTCACCGACATCGGTCAATCGACACTGCTAGCAGATCTCTTCGCAGCTTTGTACGCTCGAGCCGATCCGAATTGCTTGTCAATAGCCGGTGTGTCTGGCCTGTCTAGTCCTGGCGGTGGACCAGGCGTCGCAAAGACACTCAAACGACAGGAGTTAGGCATCGAGCTCAGAAAATGTGAACGCCCCTCATCGCTGTGACCGGCTGCAAGCATTCCATCCACGACGCTTCTGAAGCGAAAAGGAGCTCGACGTTGCCGAGACATCCATCGGCCCGACTCGGTCCTTCGTGCCCATCCTCGTTTCCTACAGGTGCTTCGCAACCATGTATATATACCTTCGGTTCATCACACTTGCCCTCGTCATAGCCGTCATCTACGTCCTCGAACGAGAAGGCAAAATGAAGATCGCCGCCCTTCTGTCCTTCACTAGCCTCGCTCTCGGCCTGGCTACCTCTTCTGCATTCGCTTCGGATCAGCTGCAGCAAGCCTTCCTCCCTCAAGGAAACCTCGTCTCTCGCAACGCCGACGGTCGAGCCACCGAAGACGCATACGGTGACCCCGAGTACAAATGGCCGGAGCCCAACCCGTCTCTGCCTCTCGACAGCTTGCCTGATGCACGACCTCCGGTTTCCGAACGCCGATTCCGCTCACGACTCGTAGAAGCAGAGATCCGCCGCATCACTGCAAAGATCGCCGACCCTGCTGTCAAGCGTATCTTTACCAATGCATACCCGAACACCCTCGACACGACCGTTGGATGGACCGATCTTCAGCTCAACAACCCTGACTCGTCCACCGCGTTCCCGCGAGCATTCATCATCACGGGCGATATCCTTGCGGCTTGGCTGCGTGATTCATCCAACCAAATCTTCACCTACCTGCCCTTGCTCCAGTCTCCACCTGAGCCGTACCAGGTGGGAGATCAAGACTGGCTGAAGCTCTATAGGCTTGCGCTCGGATTGCTCTACCAGCAGGCACAGCAAGTCATCACCTATCCACTCGCCAACTCGTTTGGTCCGCCCAAGAGCGCTACCATCACCAACAAGAAGAACCCTGCCGTGGGCGACGGTGACGATGCCGACTGGGTGCAGCCACCTGTTCCCGGCTCCAAGGCTCACTATCCGCCACAACCACCCTGCAACTACACCGAGGTCCAACACACCGACGGCGTCTACCTCTGGGAGACCAAGTGGGAAGTCGATTCGCTCGCCGCCCATCTTCGTCTGCCCTCGCTGATCGCCGAGTATGCCAACCGCACCGACTTCCTCGAGAACGAGACGTGGCAGCGTGGTGTGCGTATGGCCATCGATGCGCTGCGAGCTCAGCAACGTGGCAGCCGCGAAGAGCACATCGCCTACGAAGCGTCGAATGATACCACGATCCTACCGGCCAACTTGACCTCGCGAGACAGCGAATGGGCGGAACGATTCGGAACGCTTCAAGGTGGTGTCTACCGCTTCCAGCGACTGGATCGATCCGCCACCGAAACCAAAGCTGACCTTGGATGGGGAGAGCCTGCCAACTACAACGGGTTGGTCAAGAGCGGCTTCCGACCCTCGGACGACGCCACCACGTTCCCGCATCTCATCCCCGCCAACGCACAGCTCGCTGTTGCGCTCGAGAAGCTTTACCCCATCCTGGAGAAGTCGTCCAACATGACGGACGTCGCGGCCAACGCCAAAGCTTTCGCAGCTGAGATCCGAGCTGCGATCACGGAGTACGCCATTCGACCCAACCACCTCTCCCCCGATGGTGACATCTATGCGTACGAGATTGACGGTTATGGAAGCGCCTACTTCATGGACGATGCCAATGTGCCCTCCCTCCTATCACTGCCGTACCTCGGCTATGTCGATGCGAGCGATGAGACGTATCAGCGTACTCGTAAGTTTGTGCTCAACGAAAAGACGAGCAAGTGGTTCTACAGCGGCAAGGACTTCTCTGGTATCGGTGGTCCGCACGTTGGAACTGGTTACTCTTGGCCAATGAGTAGGATCGTTGAGGTATTGACGACCACGGATGCTCAGGAACAGCTCGAGGCACTCAGCTTGTTGCGCAACACGACGGCGGGCACGGGATTGATTCACGAATCGATCAACGTCCACAACGCGACGGATTTCACCAGGCCCTGGTTCGGTTGGGCCAACGGTCTCTTCGGTGAGGCCGTGAGGCATATCGAGCAGACCAATCCCAGCGTCTTGGAGCATACCTATTAGAGCCCAAATGTAGTAAAGTAGAAGCACGACTAGCTTAGAATGTCCATGCAGAATGTCACTGCGTGCTCGTCAGTCCCAGTCGTCTCAATGAGCCGCTCGAGATGTGACTCCGTTTGCAACAAAGCTTTGTGATGCTGTCTGTCATTGCGAGGAGACTGAGTGTACTTTGAGTTGCCAGCCTCGAGCTCGCTCCTTTGCTCATCTTCATCGCTCACCTTGATTGCTGACCTTGGTGACGGTGCCCCTTTACCCGATAATCAGCGCGTCTCGTCGCGCGCTACTAAGTGGAACGCACACTGCAGCCAGCCGCCAAATCCAGAAAATCCAAGTCGCGAGACCCTTCGTGATTATTGCGGGCGTGGATCGAGCGAGCTTCCTCCCGCTCACCAACATCTGATCGCGGATCAACCAACTCGAGACTCGTATCGAGTCAGACATCCAACAAGCGGAGCTCGAGTCTCGCAGGCTACAGGCAACCCCCATCTAGCCTACAACCCACGAATCCGGACCAACGGGAGCGCTGCTCACCTTGCTCACAGGCAGCATCGCGATACTGCAGTCATTCGAAACGAACATCCGAGGGGGATGCTTCCTCGTCCCTTCGCGCCAAGCATAGATCCATCGCAAGACACACGGTCCTTTCGTGGAACAACAAACCAAGCGAGGCAGTCTCTCACAGACGGCCGGATTGACCAAGAGGCGAGCGCGTTGACGGAAGACTTGGAGAACAGAGACGTACACCCATCGGCTTCCCCTCCACTCAAGATCGGTGGCTCGTCGAAGAACCAGGATCCTCAGCTGCAACATCGGAGACGGGTGCTCACCGAGAGCAATCACAGTCTCATGACGCCGACAGGCCTGGTATCGACGTCAGCCTCGCCTCTCCCGCCAAACTGGTTCGAACTCGCCGTCAAGGCGAGGACTGCGGCACTGCGGGAATCACAGCGCAAGATGTCCGCGCCCGCATTGACACAATCAGAAGTGGCGGCAGCACAGAGTGAAGCTGCTCCATCATCGGAACCTGAGGATGCTACCATGATTCAGGATGCGACGCCACAGGCATCGGTAGCGTCAACACAGGCAACAGACACACTGCCAGCGCTTAAGACGGAGCCCACTGTAGAATCGTTGTCGCTGCCAGATGCGCCGCCGGCTGCGAGAGCGGACGCCCCGCTCCTGGATCAAACAGTGGCTGGTGGACTGGCCATTGCTTCTAACACCGACGGCACCGCCTCATCAACACCCGACGCGAGTGCGCCGCCCACATCATCCAGCTTAGCCCCAATCATTGCAGCATTGATAAACACCACCGCAAGTCGCAGCACACCACCAGACAGTGCTGATGCGTTACGAACAGAGGTTATGGGTCCACCGCCATCATTACCCACAGATCCTGCCTACCCACCTCTCAATCCAGTCTCGTCAGATGCGCCCGTACCGGCACCAACGAATCCGAAACGACGAGGTGCTGCATCCGCAGTCAATGGTGCGCAGCGCAAAGCATCCGCATTACAGGCACCTCCCGACTACGTCCCTCCCAGCAATCTCAACGGCAAGATGCCTTATGCTCTGTTTCAGACGATCAAGAAGACGTCTCCGGTATCAGACAAGCCATCCACAGAAGCTCCAGGTGCAGAGCGATCAACCAGGTACGTTCATCTTCTCTATTGGTTTCGCGACAGGAGGCAGCAGCGATTCAGATGCTACGCGCATGTTGGAACAGGATGTATCGGCGAGGGCGCAGCGAGGAAATTTGGCGTCTTCGTCGCTGGCGACATGCGGCAACGCTGGGCAATGTGAAGGCAGAAGACGCGATGGAGAGATGAGGTGGGTTGGATCATACAGTGGGTCCCACTGGCATGCTCCCACGATCAGAGCGGCTTGCGCACAATATGCTGGACGAATCACGAGGAGACCTAGCCGATCTGCAAGGAAAAGTCAGCTCGGGCTCAGTCGCGGGAGCGCCCAGATGCAGAAAATCGAAAATCGATGATACGCGAACGGGCCGACTGCTTGCTTCTCGTCGAACTCTCAGCATCAGTCCATCCATTTTGCTTCTGTTCGGAGCCGATCACTGACAAAGCTTTCTTGATCACCCTCCCGCGAATTTGCGCCTTCGGGCTGCCTCCTCGAATCAATCCTCGCTGCTTCGTCGATGATCCATCCAAAATCGTAGCGAGTCGACATCTGGCGATGCGCATACGGTACCAACAGGAGGCGATGTTCCATCCGACATGCCAACATCGGCGGACAACAACGCGATAGACCCTCTCGTCGCCGACGTCTTGACAGACGCTGACTCTGTCGCCACAGCGACGGCGACCCGCGAGACAAGTCCTGACGCTACTGCAGCGGCGCAAGACGGCGTGAATCAAATCGAAGCGCCAGCGGACAAGTCAAGGCAGTCGTCTGCATCAAAGGATGAGGTAGCGACGCTCTCAGTGCCTGGCGCCAGCGAAACAAGCAACTCGGTACCGGACGCTGCGATGGTTCCTGTCGCCGAAGTTATGGGGGTGTCTTCTTCATCAGCTGGGATGATGCGCCGCAACCCTAGCAACCGAGGAGCATCGCTGCTCGCATCACAGTCCATCACAAGTGCCTATGCCGATCCTTTGGGACTCAAGAAGCATCGCGAGACGCTGTTGCAAGAAGAGGCTCGCGCGCGCAGGTCTCCTTCGGCTAGCAGCACCGGCGCTACGCTAGCTCAATCCGCATCACCAGCTTCAGCAGGCGCAAAGAAAAGCGGTGCTGCTGCTCGTACAATCGTGCCTCCGCCTCTTGTCGAGCCGCCTCCTGGCATGATGCACACGATCGAGGGCCGTCTTCGAACCATCCCGGGCATCGCAGGAGCCATCATCCCGCCCGGACCCAGCTCCACCTCGACCGACACCCACCTCAGCCCTCGGCTGGAGGACAAAGGATCCGTCAACAATGACTTTTGCGAGACCTGTGGCGGTCACGGACGCTTCGTCTGCTGCGACGGATGTCCTCGCAGCTTCCACTTCTTCTGCATGAGCCCGCCTCTCGACATCGACGAGATGCCAGCCTCGAACGCTGCCGAGGTCCTAGGACCAAAGGCAGGTACCGCGCTTAAGGGCAAGTCGAAGGCGGGCACGCCAGGGCCGACGACCGAGATCAACACCGACGAGATGTGGTTCTGCAACGTCTGCGTGGCCGAGCGCAAACCGAAAGCGGTGCAGAAGCCGAAAGGGCTGGGTCCGTTCGGTCAGCTTCTGCCATTGCTGTCTCTGCAAAACCCGAAAAGCTTCCAGTTGCCGGCGGACGTTCGGACTTACTTTAAAGACGTTGCAACGGCGAACGATGGAGACTACGTCAACGGCGGCATGTTGAGGCAGGTCAAGCCCAACAAGCACGGTTTGATCGAGGCGAGAGATCCGTACAGGCTCAAGGACAAGAACGGCGATGCAGTGCTCTGCTACCGATGTGGCGGAACGGCGCTTCCGGAAGGATCTGCTGACGATGTGGCTGCTTCTGCTCCTGCCGAGCACACGATCCGGGAAGGTACGGGCTGGCGCAAGATCGTCAGCTGCGACTTTTGTGCGCTGCATTGGCACATCGACTGTGTCGATCCACCGATGCTGGGCATGCCGAGCAACCTGCGTAAGTGGATGTGCCCGGCACATAGCGATCACGTTAACGACCGGCGCCGCATAGCACGGATCGGTACGGCCGTGCCCAGGACTCTAGATCTACCTCTCCCCTCCGCTAAAACTATCGGTCCGGGCAAGCACTTCCGAACCCGAGTTCTGAACAACGGAGACATCGACATCATCCCTGACCCGATGGAGCTGCTGATGGGCGGCAACGGGATCACGGGCAGCCTGCAGACCGGTGTCAAGGAGGTCCCCGTCGTTCCTGGCGTGGTTGATGCGCCTGCGGTGACAGCAGGAGGCAGCAAGCTGGCGTCCAAGATCAGGTACCGTTTCCCGGAGAAGGTGATCCGTACCGATTTCTGGAGCAAGGTACGCGCCGACGAAAGCAGTAAGATCGGAGACGTGTTCTACATTGCTGCTGAAGAGATCGCCCATCGAGCTCCGATGCGTCTCGTAGCTCTCGAGGATGGAGTTGTTCCTGACGACTCGCGATACCGACCCTTCGGCAACCGCGATCACCCGCTCAGCGGGCTCGATGCGTTGGCTGATATCGCTTCATCGCGTCTCAAAGACGGGTTGGTTCCGCCGAGTTTCGCGCAACCCTCGCGAACGCGACAGCTGATCCACACAGCGCTAGGCATCGAGCTGTCCAACGACGAAATCCCCGAATCGAGCCTGCGCGCGTCGCTGTCTGAGCTCGAGGAAGCCTGCCCCAGTTCGTCCGACTCTCCGCTATCGAGTCTGTCCGAAAGCGAGACGGGCGAAACAGCTGTACCTGACGAACCCATCGCGCATGTGTCGGAGGAAGAGCTCGTGAAGCGCATCGCCCTCGAAGCAGCCACACGCGTCAGCAGCGGCGATACCATCCGACTGTCCAAACGCAAAGCTGCCGTAGCTGCCGAATCAGCCATCACAGGCCACCCCTCGACACCGGCTAAGAAGCTTCGACCCGACTCACCCGCCATCACCCCGTCGCGAACCGCAGAGAAGACCGTATCCGTGCCGATCGAAGTCCGACCCGCCGCCGCTGCGAAGAAGATCACGCTCAAACCAAACGGCCTGTCGGAAAGTCAGGTAGCTCTGAGAACGGCGTACCATTTGGCAGACCAGTACGAGGAGGAGAGGAAGGAGGTCGAGCAGCTACGTGCCATCCGCGAGTTGATGCGGTTGAAGGGTCCGGGCCGGTTGTTGGAGTTTTTACTGTCGCCGAACGAGGGGTGAGATGAACACGCGGTGACAGATGGAGGCTTCCACAGACATGTTCGATCAACGAGAGCATTCACAGGCACTGTCGATCAATGGAAGCATTTCACAGAACACCATCGATCAATGGAAGCATTTGCCATTGTATTCAGCGCACGGGCAGAGGTGTGAACCGGTCGACTGTGCGACGGGAGAGATTGAGCAGCGGCGGGACGGCCTGCGTGGTCGAAGGCGGGTCGGACGGCGCGATGAGCAGCCGACTGATGCGGCCGGAGGCCTTCAGTGCGAGGAGCAGCGGCGGGAGCGCTAGCCGGATCGTATGCAACCTCGCATCTTCGCCCGCTAGCAGCGCCGCAATCGTCTCGTCGGGGAAGACGGTTGAGAGGAGGCTGTGGACGGAGCGGGCGAGTTCGACACCGAACAGAGCGGGTCCGAGATGGGTGATCGATTCGGAGAGCGTGGCGAGCGCGGAGAGTGTCGTGTCTGACACGGGCGACTCGCTGGTGGACGACGCCGAGAGAAGGGTACGGATGCGACGTTCGATCTGGGGCCCCCAGAAGCGTTCCAACGCGGCGACTACCGGCTCCCTCACCTCGGTGCCTGTCGCCGGTTCTGCGAGCACAGCGATGATCCGCAACACCAGCAGGGTCGATCTCGACATCTCCCCCGCCGCTGTATCGGTCGCCTGCGTTCGGTCGAGCAGCTCGTTCAGACCCCTCTCCACCTCCTCCCTCGATTCGACCACGATCGAATCGAACTGAGCCCTTATCGACTCGCTACTGTCAAACCTCTCATCAGCCTCCAACTCACCCTGATACATCCGCAGGTCATCCGCGAGCCTCCCCAGGGGCCCCTCGTACAACCTGGCCAGCTCATCTACCTGCTTGGAGCGGCCGCGGACATGATCCTCCAAAACGCCTTCGCGGTCCGACGCCTCCCCGTCGACCGGTGCAAAGAGCGCATCGAGAGGCGACTCCCCCTGAACCCCCGCATCCGACACGCTGTGCTGCGTTTTGTCGAGTAGCTCCCGTACAGCGAGCTGCAGTTTCTGCTGCATGAGCTGCAACAGGCGTTCCTGCAAGATCGAGTCGATGGACGATTCGAATTTCTGCAGCTCGGAGTGGACGTGGGTGACTGCCTCGGCGTGATGCTCGTGGTCGAGCTTGCGGGAGACAATGCGACGCACACGACGCAGGGCGATACGGAGAGATCGACGGACACTCGCTAGCTCGCTCACGTCGGATAGCTCGGATAGGAGCGAGCGAAGGCTCACCGACTTGCTGGAGTCGGGTCCGACGACGCTCTCGCGCGCCTTTGCTGACCACGTTGACAGGTCAGTAAAGTCCTCCGTTTGCGAAGGTGTCTTTTTTGATTCTAGGTCGACGGCGGGAGCAAAGGTCCAGAATGAAGACGGGAGGAGGCGCGAGAGGATCTTGCCGCTGGGCAGCGCTTCGACTACGCCCGCCGTGGATACGCGCAACGGGCGACTACGCTTCGTCGAGGAATCGGAAACCGCTGCAGACTCGGGCGCATCGGCATCCTCGGCGACCGGCAGGCCGTGACTGGATCTCCTCCGCAAGGCGCGCAGAGCAGCAGCGCTCTGTCGAGCGTCTCCATTCGATGCGGCCGAGTGAGGGAACAGCAACGTGCGTTCCGCTGTCGGCGAAGCAGCTGCAGGTGCGCCTGAAGCTAGATTGGAGGGATCGATGATGGTGCTGAGCAGGTCGAGCAGCAGTGGCTTTGAGGACGACGGATGGGTTTTCGGTGGTAGCGCAAAGATCTGCATAGCGTGCTGCAGCGTCCGGGCGAAGAGTATGACAAGCTGAGCTATTGTCTGAGACATCGATGCTGCTCGATCGTCCTCGCTTGTAGAGCCGTCGTTGCGAAGCTGTGAGTCGGCTTTTGGTCGACATCGATGTACCATGCGTTGCATTGTCGTGAGCCTCTGCGAGAGGAGCAAGTGTTGGGCGTGGTCCGGCTTGCATCCGTCGATCAGCATGAGGGCGGCTAGCTGATCCACCACCGCCATGGATTCGATCTCGGCATCCGAGAGGAGCGAGATGGCTCGAGATACGATCTGCTTGCGCATAGGCAGCATCGTCTGCCATTGCTTCTCGATGAAGGGGAATGCCTTCTTGACGTTGACCTTGAGCAGCGTGACAGCTTGCGAGACGGAGCTGATGCCGGCGTCGCCGTCCTTGGCTAGCGCCGATTGAGAGTTCGACTGCAATTTGGTCTCGGTAAGATCTAGCCACGTAGCTCGAGTGAGCATGAAGGCCCACGCGGCTTGCAGCGTCTTGCCCTTCTCTATCGACTTCCAGACGTATTCGGGTGCGTCCATGATAAGACGTAGGGAGGCGCCCAGCACGTATATGGCTTCTCGATGCAAAAACGACGCGTCCGCGTCCAGCGCTGCGGATCCGCTTTGTGGCGGGAGGAAGCTTTTACGACGATTTGCCTTTGGTGAAGATTCGTCCTGCTGATCGGTGACAGCTGCTGACCTGACTCCTTCCGAGAGCTTCTGCAGGCGCTGCGACAGCTGCTCCGAGCTGCCGGCCATGTCGATCACCGTGGTCGCTGTGCCAAGCAGATCCTCGTAGCGCTGACCCACGAGGCTTTGCAGTTCATCCTGCTTGCCGAGAGCAGTGCTCCTGACTGCTCTTTCGTACGCATCGACTTCCTTGACCGTCAACGAGCGGAAGAGAGTGTCGGGCTCGGTACCGAAAGGGTCGAAGCCCGTGGCCTGGAAAATGCGGGCTGCTTCATTGGGCGCAGATATCCGACGTGGAAAGGAAGGCGGTTCGAAGCCGGCGCTACCAGAGCTAGATGTGAGTGATGCGTTGGTCCGCGTATGCCTTGCTCGACCGTGCTTGCCGGGTGTCGTTGGTGTTGAGCCTGCGTCTGCGTTGACACCATTGCTGGCACTTGCAGGACGCTGCGAGGTCGGCGACATCATCCTTATGCCGTAGCCGCCGTCGCTGCTGTGATCCTCGATTGCAGGAGGAAGGAAGTGTGGAGAGTGACGAGCAAGCTGGATGATCGAGGTGAGAAGAAGCGGAGTTGGGTGGTTGCGCGCGAAGAGCGATGTCTGTGCGGGAATCGGGTTTCTGTAAATTTGGACCCTGGAAGAAGCGCGTTCGAGCCAAGTGACCATCAAGCCAAGGTATCGAGGCTTGTCCGCTTCACTCTACTACTGTCTTCCAAGGCAGCCGGTCACCATCACAGTTCACCTAGCAGCGGCTAGCGGGCATCATGTCAATACCGGGCAAAGATACCGGAGCAGTGGTGCTCGACACGTCGATGGGACGCATCGTCTTCGAACTCTACTGGCAACACGCACCCAGGACCTGCGCCAACTTCTACCAGCTCGCCAAGCAAGGCTTCTACGACGGCATCATCTTCCATCGCGTCATCAGCGACTTTATGATTCAAGGTGGTGATCCAACGGGCACAGGATCGGGCGGCACGTCGATATACGGTGGTGCTTTCGAGGATGAGCTGCATCCCGAACTTCGCTTTGTGGGCGCCGGTATCCTCGCTTCGGCCAACGCAGGACCCAATACCAACCGCAGTCAGTTCTTTGTTACACTAGCACCGACACCGTTCCTCGACGGCAAGCACACCATCTTTGGTCGTGCTTCGGATGGCATGCAAGCGGTGCGCGAGATTGGAGTTGCAGAGACCAAGGATGACAGGTAAGGTTCCAGCACAGTCGGCTCTTATCGAGGCTCTTCACCGAATCAACAGCTGACACTCGTGCCGACCTCCTCCCTCTTTGCCGACAGACCTGTTGAGGAGATCAAGATCGTCCGAGCGTCCGTTATCTAAGATGATTGTATCAATTACAGACCGTTCCGAATCGTAGTGTCACCATTTCGCAACCTCAATTCTGGCTCAGGATTATCAGACTCCTGTTTCCTCAAGTCCGAAATCCGCCATCTTGTCAGACCATCAGACATGGCTTGGGATCTGCCCTCTGAATCGGACGATCGCAGACTAGCCCAGCTCCCAAGCAGACGCACCATCGATGCCGTCGCCTAGCGCCATCCGCGACTCCATTCAATCTCACACAGACGCGACAGACACGCAACACACGGAAAAAGACAGGGTTGGTATGATGCCTGGTGTTGCGAAGCTGGCGGAGCCCTGTTCTGACCGCCGAGCCCATGGTGTGGTAGTAGTAGTACAAGGATGAACAACAAAGAAGAAGAAAAGAGACGAGAAACAAGACTAGAGGGATAGGAGTGCGGCAGATAGCAAAGCAGACGAGCTGCCAAGATCTATCGATACAGTCCCCGACGCTGGCCCATCACGGTGGACAGACTAGCGACAAGAGATGCGGAGGTAGTAGTACAGTGGAGGATGCGGAACAATCGAGAGCAGAGCGCTTAGATGTCCTGCGAAGCACCACCCTTCTTGGGCTTGCCCGACTTGGCGGGGAGGAGCTCCGACTGGATGAAGGGGAGGACACCACCCTGCGAGATCGTGACACCGCCAAGGAGCTTGTTGAGCTCCTCGTCGTTGCGGATGGCGAGCTGAAGGTGACGGGGAATGATACGCGACTTCTTGTTGTCACGAGCGGCGTTACCAGCGAGCTCGAGGATCTCGGCAGCCAAGTACTCGAGGACGGCGGCGAGGTAAACTGTTGGGCAGCAAAAGATGGAAGATGAAGCACAGTGTTAGTCGACGTGGACTGGTGACGATGATGCAGTGCAAAGAGAAGGATACATACCAGGAGCACCGGCACCGACACGCTGAGCGTAGTTGCCCTTTCGCAAGAGACGGTGGATACGACCAACGGGGAACTGGAGACCGGCCTTGGCCGATCGGGACTGGGCCTTGGAAGAGGCGTCACCAGCCTTGCCACCAGACTTGCCACCGGAAGACATTGTTGCAAAGATAAGTTGAGGGGGGTTGAAGAAGGGTTGAGGTTGGGATGGAGCTTGAGGAGCGAATAGACGATGGGAAGGAAGAAGGGAGAGGTCAGCGGTGATGCAGCCGAAATCGGACCAGGGTCTTATAGGACTTGTCGTGCGTGCAGTGGAGAGCGACTGCGCAACGCAGCAGCGCAGCAGTCTCTCAGCGCACCTGCCACATCCTTGGCCAAGGACCACAGTGTTGCTTCCAGGCGCGACGCGACAGACAGCCTCTGCTCCGTCCAACAAGAAACGCTGGGAAAATTGGGCCTCGCATCAATTTTCGAAATCAAAAAGCGTTGATGCAATCGCCAAAAAAACGTAATTTCGTAGAGGCTTCGAAGATTCCGTCGCTCCTAATTGAATTTGAAGGCACCCTCGGCTGAGAGACTGGCCAAGGTATCTTTTGCGAACCAATTCGAAGAGGAAGACTCATGGGCAGGCTAGCAAGAGCGTTTTGCACATCTCCATCACCTGTGATCACTCAGCCAGTGGTCACGATCCAGGAGACAGCCTTCGCTCTGTTGTAAAGCGTTCAACGGTGATGTGCGAGACAGTCTCACGCGGTTT
Source organism: Pseudozyma pruni (assembly GCA_023212685.1). NCBI lineage: Eukaryota > Fungi > Basidiomycota > Ustilaginomycetes > Ustilaginales > Ustilaginaceae > Pseudozyma > Pseudozyma pruni. The sequence continues at coordinate 188,601 of JALBYD010000028.1, forward strand.
CGGTCGCTAAGAGAATGTATCGAGAGTCTCTAGATGGTGAAGGAAAACATCTCTGATCGCGAGCCAACACGATGGCGATCCAAGATATTTGCGGGCTTTGCAGTTTCGTCGCCCTTATTGACTTGATCGGAACGCACAAAATCAGAAGAGACGAAGCTGGCTCTCAACGGTCTCTCTCAGCTGTAGGCCCAAAAAGATAGGCTTTGAGAGCACTGAATTTTCAAAAAAAAGGCCAGAAATTAATTCAGCGCTTTGTGAATATCGCGTTCGGTCAGCCTAGCGAACGCCTCCTCTCTGCCAAAGTCCCCCCCTGCGCGTCCGTGTGTGCGTGTGTGACCAGTGCTCAGCGAAAGACGCGCCTCACTCTAGCTGCTGCGCTGTAGTCCGTTCAGTGGATCCGCGCAGGGTCCCTAGATCGTTTAAAACCAAGCACCTACCACGCTGCTTCCTTCGTCTCGCCTCCTCTCTTCTCTCCCCCATCCGTCAAGTCTTCCAACACTCTTACCTCAACCCAACCCAACCACCAACCCTTTCTTACTATTCAACATGCCCCCCAAGGTCGCCGAGAAGAAGCCCTCCTCCACCGCCGGCAAGGCTCCCGCCTCGTCCGCTGGCAAGGCCCCCGCTGAGGCCGCCAAGAAGACCTCCAAGGCTCCCGCCAAGTCGGGCGACAAGAAGAAGGCCACCAAGGTCCGCAAGGAGACCTACTCGACCTACATCTACCGTGTGCTCAAGCAAGTTCACCCCGACACTGGTATCTCGAACAAGGCCATGGCCATCCTCAACTCGTTCGTCCAGGACATCTTCGAGCGCATCGCCACCGAGGCTTCCAAGCTCGCTTCCTACAACAAGAAGTCGACCATCTCGTCGCGAGAGATCCAGACCGCCGTCCGCCTCATCCTCCCCGGTGAGCTCTCCAAGCACGCCATCTCCGAAGGTACCAAGTCGGTGACCAAGTTCTCTTCCTCCAAGTAAACGCGTCGTCCCGAATCTTCATCATCATGTCTTTGTAACCTCGTCGTCGTCTCCGGCCCGACGCGTTCGGTGCAGCGCGTCGCGGTGTCCTCCCTCGCGTTGCGGCTCTTTGAAGTCGCTCGCTTAGCCCACATTTCTCCCCCTCTTGGTCTCTTTGTATCTTTTTTTTTCTGTACTTTTACCGCCAGCGCTAGCATCTCTACCCCCTCAGATATATCCAGCAGCAATCTGAGCATATCGGTCTCACACTTGTTTCTACTCGTGTCTGTGTTGCGGGTCTCTCTTGAATCCGCGTGCTTTTGGTGTTGTTCAGTTGCGAGGAATGCGTGTGTTGATCTCTTCAAGGTTGCTGTCGCGTTGTTGCCCGCGCATCGGGTCGCGATCTGGACTCGCTGGGATGGCGTCTGAAAAGGGATCTCACATACGGCTGGTGAACATCAAGGACCTTGCTTTACGATCTGAATGGGAGACGCTGCGTTGAAAGTACAAATACAAACGTGACAGCTTCGATGGACGACAGACGGTCAAGATCAACCACGAAGGAGACCGTCTAATGCCGCCTGCATGCGCTGCATGTCTTGCTGTTCCTGCTCTTCGTTGACCTTTGGATCTTCGATGGCCAACTCTGGCAGATGGTCGGTGGCGCTGGCTTGACCGAGCTTGCCGTCGGTGAGCTGGTAGAGCACCTTGTCGACTTCTTCCTGAGCTTCCTCCTCCATCTCGTCTTCGTCTTCGCCGAGGACGCCCGAGTCGAGTGTGTCTTCCATCAGCTCTTCCATGATGCCCGCCTGTCGATGGTCCGGAGAGAGGCGAATGGGTTGCAATGGGTCAGTCATTCTGTGTCTAGCGCCGTGATATGACGACCTCGTGTGGACTGTCAGTGCTTACCTTGGTCATCTCGGCGCTCATCTGTCGCATCACCGCCGAGACCTCTGGCAACTTGACGAGCTGATTGGACAGCTTCATGATCTCGGTCGACTTTTGCATGCTGCCGGTCACCTTGTACATCGCTGCGTCGCGGGTCGAATCAAGAATTCGTCAGCGTCTTTTCAAGCATGATCTCGTACCGCTCGTCGTGCTTACCAAGCTGATGCTGCAACTGCATGTTGATGCTATTGAGTCTCGCCTTTGACACTGCGAGCCGGTTCTTCTGCTTCTGAGCGCGCACGACCTCTCTCGCCAGCACCTTTGCATTCTTGACATCGCCCTTCTTTGCGAGCTTCTTGATCTCTGCTTTTGTCTTTGTCGATCCTTGGTCGATCTGGCGCATCTCCCTATCGAGTGCCCGCTGCTCGGAACGTAGTTGTGATTGCACCTTCTTCACTCTCTCTGTATCGAGCGCACGGTTGAGTCTGCGTCAGTTGCCGTGAGAAGACCTGTTTCAAGGGGACGCCTGCTGCTTACCTTCCTGTGACGGCCCGAATATGAACTTTGACACCGCCTGCATGGTGTGTCTCCTTCAGTCCCGGTGCTGCTCCCGTCTGAGGGCCTGTGCGAGCTACGGGGATGCAGTCGGACGAGCGCTGCGCGGGAGATGCTTGAGAATGATGGCGGCTCGGCTGTCGAGGTTGGAGAGCTGCGCGTCCGAGTGGTTGAGGAGCTGAAACGGGTCTGAGGGATGGATGGAGTTGATCACTGTCGAGTGTGGAGCTGAATCGCGATTAAGGGTGCGTATGCACGTCTGCGTAGCCTGGCTGACCCGGATTCGGAAATCGGATCTCAGCATAGACCCTGGACTCATTCGGGCGATAGCGTCGCTTTGCTGTCCCTCCGGCTAGGCCCTTTGTCGATCGCTTCTTCGCTGCTGACTGGGCTTTACACCTCTCCGTAGCTTGTTCGAGGCAGCTCCGAGCGGTGGAAGAGTGTTTCCGTGCGGAATCGCTTCGTCGTTTGCACAGCTGCAAGATGCGAGGAAAATGAAAGCCCATTCTCTGTTGCAAAACTGGACAGCCTTCACAAATGATTGTCGAAATTGAGGCTCCAAAAATGACAAATTTTTCCCTCCAGTCGATCGCAACGGCGGCCTAACAACATCGAGCATTCGACTATCGGCTTGGTAGAGGCCTGATGACCCGATGAGGCGGTCTTGACAACGGCCTTACTCGTTCCTATAGGCACAGCTCTGTTGCATAGGCAAGCCACAAGTGGCGTAAGCTCTTCGGATTGCAATGCAACAACGCCGCCACCACCGATTGCGAGCAACGGCTCGGCGTTGTCTTGATGGACACTCGACCCGGCACGTCGAGGCACGGTACAAGGCGTCAAAAGCACGGACGGCCGGTGCCATCATGCATACAACGCCGACGAGGAAGAGGCAATCCGAACGCCCAACTGCATCAGCCTGAAGCACGCTGTTTGCTCGAGGCTGAAGTGTAAGATCAGGCAAGGCGTTGGACCTGCTCAAGTCGGACGAAACGCGCGACGCGTCCCAACGAGAAAAACAACAACAACACGCAATCCCAATCTGAGACAGGAGGGGTCACGCACTGTCGATCCTTCAGGGTCGCTGGCTCGCTCGGTCATGACGCGGAAAAGACCTTCTTTTGGACTTTCGGGGCCCTAAAAGAAGACGCTCCGACTTAGCTCGAGACTAGCGCACTTCGTCGCCGATCCACTTGAACAAAGAGCCGGCAAGTATCGTCCTCGGAATCGGAGTCCTGAAGCGCTAGCTCGATCCTGCAATGTCGATCGAGCACACGCCGGCAGAAGGCACGCCTCTGGGTCAGCAGTAGCAAAGACGCAGCAGATCAATCGGACGCGAAGAAGCTCATCAGTTTGACAGACGAGAGAGCATCCTTCGGCTCGAGGCGAATAGAACGGCAAGCGAGATGCTGCTGTAGGGAGGTCGAGCACGGAATGGAGACGAGACAAGAGCCGTGAGAAAAGCACTCGAGGCGAGCCAGACCCTGCTTCGAGCCACACCTCGGCTATGCCGACTTTTGCGACTCGACACCGGCTCTGTTCCGCCGCGTCCCAAGGAGAGAGCATCTTCGCTCGAGCTCAACGATCACATCACAATGCCACTGCGAGAAGCAGGAGGTTTGGATCGGACGAGCCGTCTCAGCCCTGGTCAGCAAGAAAGAAAGCATTGCAAAACAAGCAAGGCCCCTGCTGAAATCGAAATGAGAACGCGTTGCTCGCCCCTCCCCTTTGTGCCTGCCCTCATGGGAGCTGAGCTGCCAATTTTTCATGCTTCGCTCTCCGCTGCCTCCTTGCCTTGCCTCTGCCTTCAGCGTTCGGCAAGTCCGCTTCGCTTGCCCTGCCTTTCGGTGCATTCGCTTGCTTCTCCGACAGTTTGTGCCTGCTTTTGCTGGTTTCTGAGTGTGAGTGGGAGTGTCAAAGCCAAATCACCATTACTCTCGCTTGCGAGCCGGTGGTGGTCCTCCTTACCGCTCATTCCTCTGCCATGCGTTGCGCCAATCACTCCGCAATCCACTCTAGCAAAAGGCACGCTAGTCACGACACGTAGCACTAGCTAGCTCCCACATCCCCTCATCCTCGCTGACGTCCCTTCTTTCGTCGACATCCACCACCCACCACCCACCTCGCACCACCCACCTCACCCGAGCCCCGCTTCCAATCGCTACCATCACGCGACATCCGCACTGAGCCATCGCTCCTACGTCCATCACATCCTTCACCTCGAGTCGCATCCCAGCGAGCACCCCTATCTGCCACTCTTCTTCGCCCACATCCGGCTAGGAAGAAACCATACATCCATACCCTCAAGCCGCCCAGCCTGTAATCGTCGATACTGCAACTCATCCAAGATCCAGTCACCCTCAGCACTGCGATCAATCCGCACCGTATCACAACTTCTTCGTAGCCCCCAGGATGGCCGTCACGCACTGATACCCTCACAAGCTATCAAACAGCCGTCTCAATCTCCACGTCTCACCACATCCATACTCTTCGGCATCAGTGTTTCGCACCATGTATGCCATCGCTTCCAGACCCACCTCCGTGGCCAACTCGTTCTTCGAGTCCGATCGCCGCTCCAGCTTCGACTACGGACCCTTCACCGATCCTAACAGCAAGACCAGAGAGCTCGTCCGAGCCGTTGGCAGAGAGCGCGAAGGGCTGGTACCCGCCTTTCGTCCGCCGAGCAACTGGACACAACGCTCCAGCCACCACGACGTCGTCTGGTCCGGCGACCGCGACCACGACCAAGACGCAAATGATGATCGATTCTCCGACGCCGAGAGCTGGGATGGCGCGGCCCAGCCAAGCCCCTCGCTTGCAGCAACCACCGATCACGATCCCACCACCAGCGTCTACGGTCACGTCCGTCCCACGAGCATCGGTAGCTCCATCTTCGCCGGGCGCGGTGTCAAGTCCCAACGAAGGCGCAGAGAGGTACCGCCGCCCCTTCCCAATCTCGCCCCATCGAGCCAGCACAGCAACGTGAACGGTCTGCTCAGCCCCTCTGCTCAGAGCATGCTCAGTCCGCGCAGTGACGCCAGTGGCTTCGATAGCAGCAGTCAAGCCAGCGCCTACGAAGGCAGTAGCGATCCTGCTGAGCATGTCGACCTGTCCGACGGCTTTGAGATCCAGAGCCGCAACTTCTCCAAATCGTCTCACTCACCCGTCCACGCACATGCCGATGGCGTCATCACCGACACAAAGGCAGTTCCGTTCCGCAACTCTTCGAAGACTGCTCCTCCAGTGCCCGCAAAGGCAGCAGCAAGAGGCAGCCCTGACTCGTCACCTCAGCGGAATGGTTCCGCTTCAGATGCAAAGGTCAGCCCCAAAAGGCTGCCAGATGGTACCTTGTTGCCGAAGATGCCGCCGGTCCCGCAAACAACCGATTCCGCCCGTGCGCACAAGCCGAAGGCCCGTCGCGACCGATCGCCAGTGCTGTCCTTCGATGGCGGGGTCGCGGAAGAGGAGAAGATGCTCGTCGAGCTTCAAGAGAAACTCGCTCACGAGAGGAACAGAGTCAGCACACTCGGACCCAAAGTCAAGAAGAATGCTCCAGCTCCGTGGGAGTTGGGCGGAGAGGATATCGCCACAGCCGCAGGGCGGCCATCCCTGCGCGATCAACTGCGACCGAGCGCCGAAACATTCGAAAAGCCTTTCTCCCGCTTCAAGTCGAGGCCCTCGGTCGACGCCGGGCCGCCGGCACTCCGAAGTCCCAACCCGGCTCACAGCCCTTCAGGTCTCGCGTTAAGCTCTCACCCTTCGAATGCCGAGTCGCTCGAGCAGGAAGCGCAAAAGGAAAACGATGCGCAGTCGATCTTCGCCTCTCAGAGATCTCGTTCCAAGAGCGTTTCGAATAGCGCAGTCAGCGTGCTGAAGGGCCTCGGCCTGGCCGGAGCAGCTGCGCCTGCTTCCAAGAAAGGTAAACTCACCAAGGCGTTACGTTTGGTTGGTGGCGGCAGTGGAACCGCACAAGACGAGCGTCGACCTCCGCATCCAGGGTCGGCTCCACTGTCGGAGCTTAACATGGTCACCGGTCTTCCTCACGCCGGTGGCGCGAACTTCGCCCCTCCCCCACGCATCGCCAACGAACTACCTCAGAGCGATTCGGCTCGCAACGTCAGTGCAGGCAACGTCGTGCCCTCTGCAGGCAGGAACGACGCCGACCTTGTCCAGTTGCTGATGTCCAGCAGCTCCAAGTACAAGGACCAGGCTTGTGCTCCGCCCATGGTCCCGTCGAGTCACGCTCAGGCACCGCTACCTTCACCGCGTCTGGGAGGGGTTCGCTCGCTAGCCTACAGGAAAGACACGCTGAGTCCTACCGACAGCACCAGCTTGTCGAGCGAACAGGCTCGTCACTTCAACACGATGGAACGTGCGCGATCGAGTACGCCGCCCGCCCGCGAGTTCAGTATCGCATCGCGCTCGGTGGCATCCAATGAAGGCGTTGCGCCTCGGAGCAGCAGCCTCGAAAGCGATGCCGCACTCGAATCGATGGCCGCCGAGGGTGAATCGACACCTCTTGGCAAGGCGCCGGCAGATACAGGAGCCTCACGCCCTCGGCCCTCGTCTCCTTCGGCTCATCACGCTGGAAAGATGTCGGTCTCCTCTAGCCAGACATCGGACAGTCTACCGCTGCCGGGCAACATCGAGGGTGTCGCCTACAAGCTCATCTCCCTCGAAGAAGCCCGCGAGCAGGCGCGTCAGAAGCAATCGGAGTGGCTCGCTGCTTCAGGTGCGGGTGCGGTGTCCAAGACATCGCCTCACCTCGCTACATCCGACTCCGCTCACGATGAGCTTGGCATGCAGCGAGACCCCTCAAACGACGGTCAATCGAACTTGCGTCTTCTCAAGAACAAGAAGAGCGGCTTCCTGCTGCGCAAACTCAAGAAGGAGAAGGGTATCAGCATTGATCTTGACGGCGTCTCCACCTTCGGTTCGAACGGCAACAACAGACAGCGCAAACCGCCCATGCCATCGGTGTCCGTCACCGGCTTGGACGAGGAGAATGACGAGCTCAAGCCTCTGACTTCACTGGCCAAGCCTGCCGCGCTGCAAGTTCGACCGGTCTCGTCCATGTTTTCCGGCTTTGCAGCCGACTTCTTGGACGCCTCTGCTCTCTCTGAGGGTCATGGACGCGAATCTAGTAGCTCTTCGACAGGATCGACGGGTCTGCTCGTGCCGCAGAGCCCGACCGCGCAGTCGTTCCGCTCGCCCTCGCCCGTCGTCTCGGATACCAGCCGGTTCCCTTCGAGCTCGAGCTTCAACAAGCCCAAGCTCGCCGATATCAGGCCCACACCGCATGGAACCGCACTGCCTGGCCCCATCGTACCTGGCTCTGCCGACAGCAACTGGAGCGGCGGCGGCGGGGCTGCTGGAAAAAGCCGCCTGCCCAGCCTTGACGCTGGCGCCAGCAGTACGGACTCGCAGTCGCAGTTCCACTCGCCCGCCAACTCCCCCCTCACACCGACGTTCCAACACACCGTCCAGGCGCCAATGCCTTCGGAAGGCGTCTCGCCTCTAACCCAGGATACGGCGACATTCTCGCCTCCTGCAAGCCCACACATTCCGGACGAGGTGCGACAGCGCGCGCGCGAGATCGAAGCCCAGATTCAAGAGCTCTGCAACGAGCTCACCGAGCTGCGAGTCAAGCATGTCGGGCAGGGCACCGCTCCGAGTTTCCGCCCGAACGAGGGAGAGGAGGGACAGCAGCGCGCGGTGGGCGACTGCCCGAGCTGCGGGTGTGGATGCGCGGAGCAGCGGAGACTGCAGAGCATCAACGAGGCGGCGGTGCTGAAGGGGATCAGCGTGCTTGATAGGGGGAGGGCGCTAAAGCCGTCGTCCAACAATACGGGCAAGTTTGGCGGTTACACCAATCGTTGAGACGAGCGTACATTGAGGTTCAGCCGTGTCAGCTATACCCAATCTGATCTTCCCGACACAGCTGGATGCGAATGCAGTGATACGATGCAGTGCTGGCAGTGAGTCTGACGCTGTGAAAGCGAGTGGTGATGTCCGGCGTTCAAGAGATCAAGACGCCGGCAGGTTTCGGGCGCCAGCTGGCCCCTGTCTGCGCTTTGGCCGTCTCAATGGGCAGCGTGCGTGTACGATGACGATGCATTGGGTGTCAATGGTGGGCAGAGACGAATGCACAGCCGCAGATGGGCTGAAAGGCAAAGGTGATGCGTCAACCATGAGATCGCTCGTCGGCGAATTGAGAAGGTGAGTTCACAACAGGGGTAGTCACAGTTTCAGGGTCCAAGTGTTGATCTCATTTCGTCATTCTTGGCCTCGCTGCGCTTGTCATCCGAGGAGGGCGGGCCTTATCTATCACCGAGTTGGGTTGTTCTCCTCCTACCACCGTCTCCGTGCACCTTCTTCTCTGCTCTGTCGTGATCCGTACAGGTAGATCCGGCACAACATGTCAAGACTCAAAGCGCGCGCCCAACTCTCCGAGGAGCAGGTCCACCCGGACCCGTCCAACCAAGCGCCTCTCCTCCCCGCCTCAGCCCCCCTCCCTCACCAGGCCACACCGCTACACAAGCCGCCCCGTTGGTGGGCCGCCTCCCAATCCCATAGCCCTCACGCGGACTCTCACCTCTCCACGTTGGGTCTCGAACCGAACGACTGGGCCAAACTCCGCCACCTCTACCGCGAAGAGCTAGCTGAGTTCTTCGGCACCTTCCTCATCCTCATCTTCGGCGCCGGTGTCGAATGCCAGGTCAACCTGCACTACCACTCTTCCCCGACCCGCGAGATCGCTGCGTACGGGAGCTACTTCCAGGGCCGTCTTGCGTGGGCTGCGGGGGTGGCGATGGCGGTATGGGTTTCGGGCGGGATTAGTGGCGGACACTGTAACCCGTCTGTCACGATTGCGTTGGCTGTGTTCAGAGAATTTCCGTGGAGGAAGGTGTTGCCGTTTTTGGTGGCTCAGACGATGGGTGCGACGGTGGCTAGTCTGCTGGTGTACGCGAACAACTTTGAGAACATCAACAGATTCCAGGGTGGGGAAGGTATGCGTACGGTCACAGGGCCGGGGAGTACGGCGGGGATGTTCTTCACCCTCCCCTCACCCGAACTATCATTCGCCTCGGCATTCTACTCAGAGTTCCTAGCAACCGCCATCCTGCTCTTCGTCGTATTCGCCCTCGCAGACACGGCCAACCTCAAACCACCCAAGGGAACGCAACCGTTCGCAATGTTCATCGTCCTCCTCGGCATCGGAGCGAGTCTAGGCTACAATACGGGCTACGCGATTAATGGGGCCAGAGATACGGGTCCGAGGATCGCGCTTTGGTTGGTAGGGTATGGGAACGAGGTATGGACGCATGATGGCGGGTACTGGTTTTGGAATCCGTGGCTGAGCAGCGTGATGGGCGGGGTGGCGGGGGCGGGGGTGTACGATGCGTTCTTGTACACGGGGCGTGATAGCCCTGTGAATCGGCCCAAGCGGGTGAGGGGGGCTGATGGAAGGGATGAGTATGGGCGGTTGCGGGCTCACGAGGAGGAGGTGTAGGGTGGAGAGATGCTTCGGTGCGTCACCTAGGACCTCTTGCCAACATCGTTTTTCATAGACAGACCAGACTTTGGCCTCATCTCATTTGCATATAGACTCAATCGCTCGTCCTCTCCATCGTCCTGTGACCAAGCCATGATTGCTGTTCGACGCTGTTCTGGACGACGTTGAGAAGGATGTGAGCTGCAGTGTAGTGGTGGCTTGGCTGGTGAGATCTGACATGCTCGGAAAAAATCGCGACTGAGCTTTGCTGTGCTGCGACTTTTTTGTCGTTGTCTCCACATCGCTTGAAGCTCAGCGCAGTCTAGGGTTTCGGCATCAACCACCATCATCATCATCCTCACTTACGTGCATCTTTACCCTTTAACCTCGACCATCACCGCAGCCAAGCATCAGCTGGGCCCCACACACGCACAACTCCGTAGCTAAGCACCACTACAGCACGCGAAAGCTATAACCGAGCAACCCCCTCTCACAAGCCACGATGAGCAACCCCTCATCCTCCTCCTCCTCCGCCGCCGCCGGCCCCTCACGCACAGTCACACTCACCACCACCCCCGCGCCACCATCCGACATCGGCATCCTGCGTCTGCGTCCCACCACCTCCTCCTCTCCGCGTACCACCTCGCGCCGCGTAGTATGGACCGAATCAACCGTCGACAACGAAGGTCTGGGGCGCAAAAAGTCGAAAGTCTGCTGCATCTATCACAAGCCAAAGGCTTTCGACGAGTCGTCGGACGAACCTTCATCTTCTAGCTCAGAGGAGGATGAGGATTCGGATTCGGACGCTACCAGCGGGGACAGTGACGGGCCAAATTTCAGCCAGAGTTTGAGGGAGCGGAGACAGCAACACCACCACCACCACCACCACCACCACCATGAGGAGGATGGGGAAGGTCAGGAGTGCAGCAAGCACGGGAGGAAGGGAAAGGCGAGAGCAGGGAAGACGAGGTCGTCGGGAGGTACACAGACGGTCACAGTGGAGAAGGGGGAGGATGGGAAGGAGGTGGAGCAGGACGAGAGCGAGGGGGAGGGGAGGGATGCGGTGAGGCCGAACGCGTATGAGCGCGGGACGAGGTAGCACACAGTCACGATTTCGCAACTTTCACATCGACCATGATCCGTGCAAAAGAGAAGGGAGAGCTGCATTGATCAAGATCGTGAGCGAGCTCCTCGAACCAGGTGACGAGAACCTAAGCGAACGGATCGAAATCCTTCCAAGCATCCTTATTCGCGCTCTTCTGCCCCGCCGCGTTGCCCGCCGGCTTGCTGGGCTGCAGAACGCTTCCACCCCAACTCGCCGTCGTCGGTGCTGGTGTCAGCGGCTGGGCAGGCTCGATGGTCGGCGGTGCGCCGAACATGGACGACGTGGTGGGCGCGAGGGTGCTGTTCCAGCCTGAGCCCGAGGCGGGGGGGAGGGAGATGTTGTAGTTCGGTCCACCGCTCGTTGGAGCAGGGCCCGCAGCGGGCTGACTTGCGGCGACGGAGGAGGAGGGTTGGAGGACGTTGCACCAGCTCGGTGTCGCTGCTGCCGGAGTGGAGGCGACGAGTGTGGTCGGTCGGGTGGTGTAGGACGGCGGTGGAGCCAGAGTTGGTGTTGCCGTCGCTGGCGCGGGAGCTGTGTAGCTGTTGGTACGGCTGGAAGAGGATCCGTTGAGCTTGGAAGCCGTCAGCGTTGCCGTGGATCTTCCGGTGTGCGTAGGCGTGAGACCCGTCGTAGGTGTAGGCACGCTAGATATCGCTGGTGAGACGTCGCTTGCCACTCCCAGACTCCCTCCACCAGTGCTCAGGCCGGCAAAGTCATCCGACAGCCCAAACGGATCGTCTGCAACCCCCTTATTCCCACCGCCAACAGCCTTAGCCTGACCGACCAACGTCGCAAAATCAATCTCTCCACCCGCCCCAATCCCCGTCGACGCCACCCCACTCCCCGCAGCCCCGCTCCCCGTATACGAATCCGTATGCTCCTGCATGCGCTTCACATCCCTCAAATGCGCCGTATGCTCCTTCTCCACCCTCTCGCTCATCTCCCGAACCGCCTTCATAAACCTTCCAAACTGCTCCGCATTCAGCATCGGCCCCATACTCATCATCCACAGCTGCGGAATGATCGCCGTTGCCAGCGTCTCCCGCCCCACCTTACCCGCCATGCTCTCGTGCACCGCCAGCGTCGCCACCATCACGCTCGGCTCCTTGGTCTTGATCCGCGCTAGGATGGGGACGAGTTTTTCGGTGAGCGTGTACTTGTCCAGGATGGACACCATCGCGTGGAAGCAGATGAGGCAGTTGACTTTGACGCTCAGGATCTTGGTCTTGGCGAAGAGCGAGGCGAGTTTGGGGAAGAGCACCTCTTTGACGTGGGCGTACTCGAGGATTTCGGCGAGCCGCGGGACGGTGCGGAGGGCTTTTTCTTGGACTAGGACGGGTTCGGCTTCGAGTGCGGCGTAGAGTAGCGGTGTGACTTCCTCGCGGAAGGTGGTGGGGGTGGTTTTGGGCACGAAGAGCGAATCGATCTGATCCAGTAGCAAAAGCATGTTCTGCGGTGGATCCTGGATCGAGAACAGCGGCTTGAGCTTGGGCAGGACCGAAGTGGTAAACTCGAGCGAGGAGAGGTTTTTCGAGATGTGGAACACGTTCGGCAGGATGAACGGCAGCAGCGATCGATCCGTCATCAGCTCCAACACTGCCGGTAGCACCTTCCTTCGCAACAGTCGGTCCGAGAACTGGGGCAGAATCTTGAGCAGTCCTTTGAGGTACTGTACGCGCTCCTCTTTTGTACGACCTGCAAAGCTGTCGCGTTCCATAAACTTGAGCGTCGAGACGAGGATCGAGTTGAAGTACCCCGCCTGCTGGAACGACGCTGCGGACAGCCTTGCGCCCGGATACCGCGTCAAGAGGTTCGAGAGCAGGTCCAAAACGTCCCTGCCCATGCGGGACCAGCTCTGACTGCCGATCGTCGTGCTCAGCTGATCCGCATTGCCGCGCAAGTTGGGCAGCGAGTTGCGATTGCGGAAGGGTGGGGCGCCCTTGTTGTGGACGGCGTAGACGATGCAGCCGAGGCTGTACATGTCGTTTTCCGGACCAAGCTTCTCGTCGAGCGCATACTCGGGCGCCATGTAGTCGAAGCTGCGGCTCATGGCGGTGGGCAGGCTGGGGTCGTAGTCTGGGAACGTCCATGGCGTCGGACCGGCTCCACCGGGCTGCTCGAGCGGCGTCAGGAACGAGAAGCCGGCGAGCTTCCAGTCTCCCTTGGCGTTAATCAGGATCGATTCGGGCGTCAGGTTCTGATGAACCATCTTGGCCATATGCAGAAACTCCAATCCTCTCGCAACCTGTAGCAGGCCCTTCTGAATCTCAACCTCGTCCAGTTGCACGTCTTGTCGGTGATCCGAGACGAGCGCCTCGGACAACGATGCGAACACCTGCTCCGTGGCGAACGTCACTTCGTTGCGCGACTCCTCGAGCGGCTCGACGACTTCGAGAATACACGGATGGCGGAGACGCGTGAGGGAGGAAGCTTCCTTCTTGAGCTGGTCGGTGATGCGCTGTCGAACCTGCCCGCGTGTCGAGAAGGAGTGCGTCCATATCGAGACGACGTTCTTGGACGCCGATGCAGAGCTGGAAGGATCTGAGGAGGCGCTAGCGGAAGAGGTGGCGGAGGCGGAAGCATTGCGAGTGGCCTTATAGATCTTCCACAGGCCGCAGTGGGCGGGTCTCTGCGCTTCGTCGATGGTGTAGTTGACGGCGATGTTGGTGCGACCAAAGTAGGACGAAGCTTGGCTGAGAAAGGACGCCATCTTGTGTGAGCAGCTGCCTTATGCCGATGGGAAGCGACGCCAGCCAGAACGGAGAAGGCCAAGATGCTGATCGCTAGGCTGATGAGAGGATGATGGTGATTGCGTGGAAAGGTGGGAAGGGTCCTTCTGAGCCTCGGAATTTCAAGAGATCAACACTTCGGATGCACACTCACAAACGTGGCAGCAGAGCTAGCTTCTCAAATTCTCGGGAGACGCTCAGAAGATTCAACTTGAGACCGTCCGGTAGCTGCCTCTTATCGCAGTCACACGACCTGCTCTTTCCACTGCCCACACCATTCGACGATCAGCATCAACAGGTTCGATCCGACTGCTTGCAGCATCGTCGAGATCACGCCATTCAGTCTACACGAGAGAGCACGTATCACGTTGGAATGGCCGGAAACAGATGCTTTGATTGCTGATGCAGAACGGGAGACAGATGATGAAACATGCGACAACGCGATTGGTGGTGGATGCTGAGGGTATGAGGTTGATGGTAAGGGTATCGAGACAGCGATCGGAAAAGTGACGAGGGGAAGCGGACAAAGCGATCACTCCCAGCCAGACGTATCTCCTAGAGCAAAGACGTCGACCGCATCGGCATCAGCGCCAGCTTCAGCGTCAGCTGCGGGCTCAGGATCCGCAGTCTCGCCTGAGCTGGCGCCGATGTCGAGGTTGAGCTGTCTGCCGGTGGCGGCATCAACCACCGCTCCTCGTCGACCGGTTCCGATCCCGTAGCCGCTGGGCTTCTTGTCAGCGTTGGGAGTAGAGTCGTGCCATTTGGCTCGACACCAGATGCACGTGTGATCGAAGCCACGAGTCTTGAACCAGGTCTCGAGGCAATCAGAGTGGATGGGTCTGCCGCACGACTCGAGGCAGAACTCGAGCCCTTCGGTGCTGCCAGGCTCCAGATCCTCGTAGCATACACCGCAGACGTCGCCTTCTTCCGGGAGCAGTCGCTTGCCCGCCGGGACGTTGCTCTCATCGTTAGCGCCGGATCCAGATGCCAGCTCGTCCTCGGTGGGAGTGTACCCCACTGCCGTCTCCCATGCTTTGCGAAGTTCGGGCTTTGCGAGTGCCTGAGCGACAGGATTTTCGAGAGCCTCGTCGAAGACTTGCGCAACTTCGTCGGCAGAGAGTCGGACCTGTGTGTAGACCGGCAGGTGACCCTTGAGACGCAAGACCTTGATGTAGACAAACAGCAGATGCTTGCAGACTTTGCGTCGTAGAGAGAAGTCCATGCAGCTGCAGCTGACCTGCCGATCGAGGACGACGTTGTAGACATTGCCTCCCGAGCCGCTGACGTGGAACTCTTCGCGCATGTAACCTTGGGAGCGGAAGCGGTGAATGAGGAACATCCTTTCGAGGCTGACCTTCATGATGCGTTTGAGTGTGTCGTCGTCGAGCCTGCGGAAGTGCCTGTCCTTGCGAAGCTGCTCGAGCTTGTCGCGCTTTCGCTGGGCCATGCTGATCTTCTTCGGCTTGGCGGCCTCTTTCTCTTTACCCTGAGCTTTGGCCTTGGAGGACCCAGATCTCTTGGCGGCTGGTCTCTTGTATTTCCGGGAGGGCCCCTCCTCGAGCTCGTCGCGTTCGTCGCTGTCGTTCGATCGTGAGGCACTGCTGGTGGATCGCTTTCTCTTGATGGGGCCGGTGACGGTGCGCCTGCTTGGATGGTTCGAGTTGAGGCCGACGGCATCCGTTGCCGATTGCGGCAAAGGCGACGCAGCCTTTGGGATGGGAGGCAGTTTGTCGTCGACTGGCTTTCGAGTAGCTCGACGAGTGTTTCTGCGAGTCGGAGTCTTGATGCCGGGGCCGGTGGCCTCGACCACTTCAAAGCCATCGTCGTCCATCATCGGGTCTTACTATCGATGGCTTTGGATGGAGTAGATCGAGGATGCTTTGGGAGAAGATGACTGCAACTGCTGGATGGAAGGGCGAGCTGGCTCGATCATGGGCTGAGATATGAAGAGGGTCGCAGTTGGCGGGTAAGTTGAAGAGGCGAGCCCTTTTCAGGTCATTCGCGTGCGTGGATTTGCACCAGGCAGCTGTGCCCTTTTCGCTTTGTGTGGCTCGGAGCTCTCTCGGCTGAGCACAGCGCTCGAGCCAGCTTTACGTGATGATGAGAGGCAGAGATGTGACGAGGTGAAAGCAAAAGAGGGGTGTGGGAATGAAAAAGTGGCGAAGTGGAGCTGATTAGGCTTTTGACACATGGGTCGGATGCACGCCTTGCAGGCCTGTCTTCTGCGAAGAACCACGACTCAGCCACGATTTTGGCGGCTAGAGCGCTAAGCACTTTCATGCAGGGTCTTCTTGGTGGGGACCTTCTTTTCGTCTTCCAACCATGATCCGCTTCGTCTCAACGGTCTTTCTCCAGTCACAGATGCCAGAACCTTCGAAAACGATTCTTGCTGCTGTGAAGGCTTTGCGACAGCATCGGAAGAGTGTCAGCCGACCCGTGCGCCGACGTGCCAGAAGCTTCAGAACAGCTCAATGTGACAAGGAGAGAGGCCATGCAAGCCACATGTGAAAGTGTGATTTCAGAGAGGGAAGGGTTCTTCACGCATCATGAACGCACAGGCTGTTGCGCTGACGAGTCTGGCGGGGTATCAATCTGCGAGTGAGGAGAAGGCCGTGGGGACACTGATACAAGGCAAGAAAAGGTGAACGGACAAGCCCGCATCCTGAAGAGCGGGAGGCAATGCGACTGCTACTTAGAAGGCAGCTAGAACTTCCTGCACGATCAATGGCACGTCGTTGGCCTTCTGCAGCGCTCGCAATCGAGCCATCGCTGCTTCGGGCATGTCGTACTGCTCGCCCTTGGAAGACGTCACGGTCACTTCGTCGATGCGACCACCGACATCCTTGAAGCGAAGGTTGACGTGAACAAGAGACTGATCAGGAAGCGCGATCGACTTGCGTTTGCGTCGCGTGCCCGTCGCCTTTCCTGCTGCTTCTTGCTGCTGTTGCTGTGTGTTGAGGATCGAGTCGAGCGGCAGCTTGTACGTGATGCGGATCTCGGTCGGCGAGATGGCTTCGATCTCGTCGATGCCCAACAACGACCGTAGCAAGCCGATGGTGGCGGCATGGCTGGCACAGAGCCTTTCTGTCTCGAGATCTCGTCCACCATCGACACCCATGCCCATCTTGGCGTCGGCAGCAAACTTTTCTGCGAGAGATCGTTCGGCATTGATCCTGTCAAGCGCCCTCAAAGACGAGACGAGGTCCTTCTTGGTCACCTCGATCGCCTTCTTGACGTCGGCCGTCTTGCCCTCGAGCGCCGTCATCTCCTCGACCTGTGCATCGCAGTACTCCTCCGCCTCGCTGGTGGTGAGCGGGCCTTCTCGTCCTGCAATCGCAGCGACGTTGCCTCCCTTGCCGTGGCTCTGGGCGCGGGTCTTGGCCAGCTCGAGCTCCATATCGCCAATCTCCTTGATGAGCAGCTCGGCTTCGCGACTGTCTCTGTCGACCTCCTGCCATGGCTCAAACAGCTCATCGGCTGCGGCGTCCACCTCCTTCCTCAGACCACGCACTTCCGCTTTGGCGTCCGTGAGCTGCGTCTTGAGGGTCTTGGCGATACGCTCGCGTTCTGCGACTTCGGATGCCGAGTAGACCGTGGCCTCTTTGCCGGACTCGAGGTCGTCCTGGATGTCGGCCATGAAGCGCATCTTGGTCTCTTGCTCGAGGTAGATGAATTTGAGCTTCTTGAAGTAGTCGAGCAAGAGCCTTTCTTCCTCGATGAGTCCCTCCGGCCATTCTTTGTATACCGCCCAGTTGATGTCGAGCTCGCCTTCGCCCGCGAACTGGGACATGCTGCTGCGTCTGCGCTTGGCCGGTGATGCGTTGTCTCCAAACAGTCGTCGTTGGTTGCTGCGGTCTGCCTTGGACAGAAGCTGGTCACGCAAGGTGTGTAGAGACAGGTTGTCCGGAGAGATCTCGAAAGCGCTCGTCGCCAGCTTGGTAGGAGACCGAGCCGAGAGCTGAGGTCCTAGCTCGGCGAGGATGCTGTTGTGTGATCAATTGGCCAGATGGTCAGTCAATTGCGTGCATGTCGGCATATTGCGAAGGGGTGAAAGGGATATACTCACGTTCTGGCTTGTTGAATCATGGTCTTGATCGCATCCGAATTGAGGTCTCCCGCTGTGCTGTTGCTGCTCTGATCATTTTCGTCGTCGTGGTCGGCGTCGCCGAACTGAACCTTGCTGCGGGAACGCGTCGGTGCTTCCGCTTCAGAGGCGCGGCCGCGGGAGGCTCGCTTTGAGCTTGGGCCAGCCATGATGTGTGATCGATAGAGAGGTGCGCCTGGTATCGAGAATGATGATGATGGGATGTGACAAGAGTTACAGAGGATGGTCGAAGTGATGCAAAGATGTGACGCTCTGAGAATACGCGAATTTGGTGAGCATCGGCTTGTCCCGCAATCAACGCCTCTCTCGGGACGCGCCTCGAGACCAACACATTTCGCAAAGCACACACGTGACTTGGCCTAAGCTGCACTTCTCCACTCTGCGCTTCCACTTTTCTTTCCTGCATGCAAAAGTGCTTCCTTTCATCCGCTCAGCCAAAAACTGCCCGCTTCACCTCATCACTCTTACGCCCAGCTGGGCGTGGCCGATATCTCTTCCATAGAGGCCGTCACTCTTTTGACCGAGCATCGCCTGTCCCTCAAGTGTTCTCGCACATCAAAGAGAAACCTTCCCATGCGGCCATCAAGTCTCTCGCTGCGTGGCGATCGCACTTATACCACAAGCTGGCATGGTCGAGGAGATCCTTGAAGCCACCAGCGCGCTTTGCCTTTCCCCTCGCAAACATCGGTCATTCTCATCAAGGATCCTCTCCATCGACTCTCTCGATCGCTGCAAGAACCATCATCTCCCGTCCTTGACGAAAGTGCACGGAATCGCAGCTCTCTCACTCGATCTCGGCTTGGATGATCTGAAACTTGCGGTCAACCTCACCCATCTGGCTAACACCACCGCCCATGTCCAATCTGATCTGAGCATGCCAAGGGGAGTCAAAAGGCCCAGGCCCACTTCTGGGCACGCCGACACCGGGATCAAATCGCCGCCCGTTTTCAAGCAGCCCAAATACGACAACAATGAGAGCGGATCGCACGCGAGAGAGCCTATCGTCATCTCTGACAGTGACGACGACGATCCTGTCGATGGAACAGCTGAATATTATCGAGAAGCTGTAGAGGACGCCAACGAGGAGCTGTCACCTAGCGCGATGTACCGACACAGCCTCGCGAAGCAGTTCACCTACCGCAGTCCTACAAAGAAGCACACTGCTCGCAAGGATGACAGAGCATCGCCTTTGAAGCTCGAGCTGCCCCAAAGCGAGTCCAGCACGTCACAGATCTTGGACCCACCTTCTTCGTCTGCTAGACCATTGCTCGAACTGAGGGTAGAAGCTGCTGCCTTGGCCTCTGCCGCTGCTGAAGGTTCGACGACCGCTTCTACATCCAAGAAGGCAAAGGCCAAGAAAGGTGCCCAGAGGACTACTCTGCAACTCAAGAAGACCTTAGAGGCCGCCAAGGAAGCTGCCATCGCTCCCTTAGATCTCAGCAAGGTGCTCTCTGCAGGCTTCCGACTCCTGTTGCGCTGTTCCTTCTGCGCTGGCACCTTCACCAAATCCTGCTCGCCCAAAGCCAAGCAGGAGCACATGTCGCTGTGTGCGCCACTCCTAGGCATCAAACTCAGCGCCACCGCTGTGGAAACCATCTCGTCCGACATCACCAGCTCCCTTCAACGCGACGAAGAGGAAAAGAAGAGGGTCTCAGACCAGCGCACCGTGCTTCAGGATGTCATGCAGGATGCCGACATCATCATGCACGAAGGACGTGCAAGTCAGATTGCGACATCGCCAAAGAAGCGTGGCCGGGACAAGGTCATCCTCAAGAAGTCGGTCAAGCGCTCAACGCGACCACAAGTCTTTGTCGCCGAAGATGCGTCGCCGCAGACGCATGCGAGTGCTGCTGCCCCCCGCTCGGCTGCACATCATCTGCTGCCTGCTAGAGAGGCCGCGTCGGCTGCTCGCCATGTCGCGAATCAGCTCCTTGGCAGCGCCCTTCACTCTGCGGTCGAGCCTGCAGAGACCGAAGAGTCGCGAGAGACGACCAACAAGCTGGAAAGCTACGACCCGCCTCTCGACGGATTCTCCCATGCCGATCTGCCGAGGACTCCGAAAAAGGCAAGAAGGAACTTGTTAGCGAAACCCTCTCACGCCGACGCGGATGACTCGGTCAATGAATCACATAGTCTCCCGAAGGTCTCCGCCGAGCAAGTGTTCGCCTCGATGGCGGCTGCAAGCCCGCACAAGAGCCCCGTCAAAGCCCTGCAAAAGTCTCGCGAACGTCAAAGGTCACGAGAGCAAGAGAAGTCCTCGGAGCAAGCGAGCTCTGCGTCGAGCCCTGGGAGCCCCGATCTGCCGCGGACGCAACCGTTTGCGCCATCGAAACTGGCGAGGCGCCGCGAGATCCGGGATGGCGAAGCCAGAGCTCCGCTCTTTGGCGCAGAGACCACGACGCGATCTCTGCTCGATCTCATCGGTGACAACCAGAGGCAGGCTAGTCGCGAGAGCTCAGCGAATTCCAAGCGCAAAGCAGACGACGACGGAACACCTTTCGAAAGCTCTCATGCAAAGAGACTCAGACCAGACAACTCGGATCGGGAACATGTGCTTCTGCTTAGTTCACCCGATCTACTACCGGCGCCTAACCGACATGCCCACCGAGATGTCTCGCGGACCGACGTCCAAGGCATGGACATTGACGACCAGGAAGCGCGCACAGCATCGTCTCCAAAAGCAGGGTGTGAAGCTCGCTTGAGTCCCCGCAAGATTCAAAAGGGGCGCTTCGTCACGGACGTCCCCGCCAACTCAACCGCTGCGAGTTCCTTCGACGCTGACCACCAACAATCACCCTCTCAACATGAGCCGGGAGCAACCAATGGACGCAGCGACCGACCAGAAGAAACCGAGGATGATCCGCTGCCGAGCATGGACCTCGAGAGCAGCGATCACGTCGACGAAGACGATGACGACAACGAAAGCATGCAGTCTTTCTTCGACATGTTGGAGCCGACAGAGGTCCTGCACGAGTCTGTACCCTCGCCGACGTGCAGTCTGTCCGATCCTTCGTCCGATGACGCACCACAACCAGACCCAACCATGTCAGCATACAGACACAGAAGGATGTCAATTGCAGTTGGCGGCGCCACGCTGGCTCCCGAGCCTCGACGAACAGGACGTCGCTCTGCAGTCAACCCGTCGCCATCCTCGTCCTCCTTGCCCACGGCGCCTCAAAAGGTGCACTTTCAACAAGACGCACGCGGATCGTCGATCTCGGATTCCGACCCGGACGTCGTGCTCTTCACCGACGATAGCTGCGCCAACAGTCCCCAACCCTAGCACCTTCTCTCATTCACCAGCATTCATTATGATACCACCAAGCCTCAGCAAAAGTCTCATCACATCTGTAACAGTATCGCACTTCATTATTTTGTCTCGGTCACTCCTTTTGCACTCTGGCAGCGTCACAGTTGAGCAAGCGCAGCTGATGTGATTGACAGTCCATCGACTCTTGATTTTCACGGGGGCACAGCGCTAGAGCTCGTCATGAGCATGTGTATCAGCCCCACCCTGCTTCCGCTCATCCCCACTTCCCTGATCCCGTGCATCTTTCGAGACGACGCTCTCAGGCGCCACCACACTCGTCCCGACCCTCTTCTCCTCGACCAAGCGCTGCGCCAACGTCGCCACCTGCTCATCGTACACCGTCCACTCCGGAATCTGTCTCTTGGCCCTATCCAGCTTGGGCTCCTTGGTCTTGGGATTCGAGCATAGGTCGATTGTCTTTGCCTCTCCCAACCAGTCTTTCGAGCACCAGGTTTCGCACCACAACCACTCCTTGTCCAGCGTATGGATCGGTAGACTGGCCTGCATGTTGTTTGGCAGGTCCTGGTCGAGGTTGCTCAACGAGCCTGGGTCGGCGGAGAGGGCTTGGTACTGGCCTCGTAGGCGGTCTCCGGCTGCGAAGAGGCGGAAGCGGTGGAGATCCACGACGTAGAGCGCCGAGATGTGATACGGCCTGCCACGGAGGTAGTCCTTCCAATACCCCTGTTTCCAGAACCTAAACCCGTCCATGTCCTCACTGTCATCGCCCATAGGCGGATATCCGTACACCTTACCGCCAAGGTCGAGGTCTACAAGCGTTTTCATGTCCGTACGAACCACCTGATCTGCATCGACGAAAATCACCTTACCCAAATCCAACGGGAACAGTGTGTCGAGGAAGAGAATCTTGTACCCCCAGATCGTACGTTGTTTCTCCGTCTGAGAACGCAGCCAGTGAGGCCAGGCGTACGTGACGAGCTCGTACTCGAACCCGTACTCAGCGGCGAGGTGGGGGATGAACTCCTTAAACGAGGGAGAGAGGAAGTTTTCGATAAACCAAAACTTGACGCTGGAAGAGGTGTGTTTGAGCACCGAGAGGATCATGATGTACGTCATGCGTTCGTAAAGATGTCCGCTGGCGACGGTGAAGATGTTGATGTCGGCGTGCTTGCGTGTCACCACCGTCTTGCTGGTGCCGGTTGCGGTGGTGATTTGGCGTGCGAACGAGGCGACTTTGTCTTTGGCAGAGGAGAAGAGGTGGCTTGCGGCATCAGCGACGGATTCGGCTTCGGCGGTGCGCTGCTTTTTGACAGGTCGGCCCTGTGCATCCAGCTCCTCTAACAGCTCCTCGTGCTCTTTGCCGCGACGCTTCGTGACGCGAGGGTAGATTGTAAGGCCGGATAGCGTGTCCAGCACGACATGCTCGCCCGTCACCTCTACAGGCGGACTGTCCCAACCGCTCCCACCAACACTCTGCATCTCGTACAGCTCGTCACTCCGCCCCGGTCGGATACGCAGCTTCCACAATCCCGGCGAGGCCTTGAACTGGAAATACGCCAGGTTGGCCATCACGATGGTGTCCAAGCTCGTACTCCTGTCCGGTGTCTCTAGGAGCAGCTGTAGACCGCGCGGTACACCCGCGCTTGCACCGTTGTGTTCCTCCCTTGCATGACCTTCGATGAGCAGGTGCTTGAGCTCGTACACCGCCTTGACCCCTTTCGTGCGCGATGTCGACGGCACGTCGGAGAGCCGAATATTGTCTAGATCATACACCGCCTCCTCCGGCATCGTCAACCATGGCGCCGGAGCGTCCAACCCCAACGTCAGCACCGCCTCCTCTGGCATGTTCCAGAACCGCAGTTCCTCGGCCATCTTCCTCCCGTCCGCATCGAATCGGACCCGGTGTGGAGCGCTGAACCGGTAGAACCGCTTCAACGGCAACTCCCTCACCTTGATCTGCGGATTCAAAATCACCCGCATGTAGACACCCTTCATGCGCCCTAGCATGGCCATGATGCTCGACCACCGCTGCGCAGCCTCGCCCAACGGATCGAGCAGCAGCGTCACCCTCACATCCGCGCTTTCACGGTTGCCGATCTCAAACACGTGGTCAGCGGTACCGAGCTGTTCCGGCAGACCGGACCTCGAGTTTGCTTTGGGGGTAAAGATGCCTTGATCGGCCTCGTAGACGCCGTTCATGACGGAGAGCGCGGCGAAGAGCAGGTCTTGACGTTGGCGGGGTGGCATCGAGTCGAAGTCGGGATGGAGCAGGGAGAGCGCTTGCGTGAGAAAGGGAAGCTTTTGACCGGCTTCGTACTCGACCAGCGCGGTGATGTCGCGTGCTTCCAGCGAGGATGGGGTGAGGTTCGAGACGAGGTGTCCGTCGACGAGGATCGCTGGGTTGGAGGAGATGCCGAGTTTCGAGGCGATGGTTGGGCTGATCGCGGTCCAAAAGTGTCGAGATGCGTTTGACGCGTCGTCGATGCCGTGTGGTGCGCTGTCGAGGAGGGCTTCGAGCTGCTGCAGAGGGACATGAGGGTCGTCGTGAGCTTGTCGAAGCACTGTCAGCATTTGTGCTGGAGACAACGTCTCTGCTTTCCCTTCAGCAAGGAGACGGTACGCCAACGTCGAAATCGAGCTGCTGTGAACGCCGCCGGAGTCTGTCTGTGTCGAAGGAAGGTGCAGCAGCCCCAGTCGAAACACGGCCTCGTCCTGCGCAAGCGCTTCGAACGCCCGTGTCAGCAACGCAAGACCATCCCGACTATCCAGGTCTGCGAGAACCCACACGGTCGAGTTGAACCGCCCCTCCCCTGCATCCTCCGCTGCACCCGACGACGGATAGAAAAACTTGAAAACCTTGTCCAACGTCTCCTCCCCAACCTCTCCATCCACCAATGCCGAAAACAGATCCACCGCATCGTGTCTCACCCCAACCACGTCGGATCCTGACCCACCGACGAGCGACGACCGGAACGACAACGCCCCCACCGAATCATAAAAGAACGTCTCTAGCCCAGGCGAACTGCTGCTCATCTGCCCGTAGTAGATCTGCGGCGCCAGCACCTGGATCTGCTCCTGGATCGTCTGGTGGAGGATGTGCACGATCTGCGGGTGGAAAGGGTGATGTCGGCCGTTGACAAAGACGTGACCGGTGGCACTTTCGGCGCGGGTAGCTCGGAGTCGGTGGATGTACGCTTTGGCGAGGGCTTCCCTTTGGGTGTAGATGGGGTTGTTTCCGGCGAGGGCGTCATCGAATTTGGCTGAGAGAGTGTTGTCGTTGTCGATCGATCGGAGGGCAAACTTGGCCTCTTTGACAGCGAGAGAGACGTCGATTGCTTCGGCGGTACCAGATCGGCTCGCGGCAGCCTTTCGCAGAACGTCCGAGGCGGTCTGAGCATCCGCCTCGTCGAGCAGGAACCAGATCAGACGCGCCATACGAACCGAGTCCGTATTCGTATCGTCCTCCAACCCTCCAGGCACGAGACCCCAGTGCAGACCCACGCGACCCAGACTCTGGATCACCGTATCCGACGTGAACCGACAGCTCTCCCTCTGCTTCAGGTCCAGCACGAGCACCACGTTGAACAGGTTGATCGACAGTCGCGGGAACTTGCCCGGCCACATGGGACGCAGAAGATCCATCAGGTCGTTGGACCACTCGCTCGTCGCCTCGTCCTGCTCGAGGTCGTTCAGCCAGGTGATGGCGCCCACGTTGGCGTCGCCACCGGCTTGTCTGATCTCGATCCGGTCGCTCGCATCGAAGATCGCCGAGGCTGCACCGCCCTCCGCCCCGGCAAGATAAGCCCGCCCGACGAGACTGGAAGAGATGAGATCGCCCGCTTGCGTCACGTTCAGTCCGCCTCCTGTGAGTCGATGCTGCAGGGCATGGTTCCACCGGCGTTCTTTTTGCAGCGTCTCGAGCAGCGTCAGCGGCATGAACTCGCGCGTGGGATAACTTTGGCCGTTCAACCAGAGGTCCGAGTGGCCTGGCTCGATGCGCATGCTCGCCAGGTTCAGTACCGAGTCGACCAGCGCTGCCGTCGCATCGGGGTCGTCCCACTTGGTCGAGCTCGCAAGCGCCGCTGCGTGCGAGGGGAAATTCTGAGACAGCTCCTGGAGAGCACGCAGAGGGTCGGATGAGCCCATGATGAGTCGTGCTGCTTTGATGCCTAGGTCGGCGATCTGAGCCTCAGAGAGGGAGGAGAGGTTGGTTGTGCTGTTTGCCTCTGCACCGATCTGCTGTTGCAGCCAAGCGACGTCCTCTAAAGCACAACGAGCGGCGTCGCCTTCTTCGCTCTGGGAAGTGGAAGTGATGCCGACATCGCCGATGGCGCTGTCGTCTTTGAGTTTTCGATCGTCAATGACGAGATAGTCGACCTTCTTGAGGTCCAAAATGGCTCCGTAACCGGAGAGCAGTGTGGTCTGATCTGCGACTGACACTAGCGAATCGTTCCGCGCCTTGATCGAGGGTCTCCAACGGAGTGTGTACGAGAGCCTTGAATCGGGCTGACTTGCGTGCTCCTCAAGAGCAGAGAAGAGCTCGTGGAAGTTATCTGAGAACGGGTCTGCATATAGCACCATCGCCGGGGCAGCGTCCTGGTGGGCACTGCCCGCTGATCGTGAATGCCCGAGCGACACCTCCCGACTGCGATCTTGTATCGATGCGGCCGGCTTCTCCTGGAAAGCTCTCTTCACATCCTCGGCAGAACACAGTACTTGATCCTGATGATGCACCCAGCTGACGCACGAAGCTCCACTCGACCCCTTTTGCCATGTCTCCTCCAACCCTAGTGTCTCGTACAGCTGTACGAGAGCCTGGATCCTCGGGCTGCTATTGCTGAGCGCCAGAGACAGGCGCCATGAATCCAGCGCTTCATCCACATGCTCACGCGAGCTTCCGAACAGATGATGCGTCCTGATGAGGTCTTCGACGGTTCTGGCCAGCCACTCGTCGGAAGCTTCCCTCAATTCGGCGGCAGGATACTGCCTGGTGAGCAGCTCGATGAGGCGAAAGAAGCAAGACGGTCTTTGCGCGCGTGCCGCTTCGAGTAGTTCGAGCAGGAAGGGCGAGCCGTCACTCGGGAGTCTGATCTTGGACCACGATGCTCGGAGTTGCACCTTGACCGGCGGCGAATCGGCGTGGACTGTCGTTGGCGCAGAGGTGAGAGTGAAAGCTAGGGCGAGCCACGCACAACCGGCGCCGAGCAGTGGAAATGTCCGCATGTTTTGCCTGCGCTGCAGTCGCTTGCCATGGAGCGCCGGCGATCCGTTGGCGTCGGTGATGCAATGATGGAGGAAGAGGAAGTTGGTGGGACTGAGCACGAAGAGGCGCATGTCCAACTGTGCTCGGTGGCCAAAGCGTCGGACTGCGAAAAAATCTCCACGTCAACTTCTGGAAAAGACTGAGAGACACACACCCGTCCTCCCCATCCCTTGCTTCTTCTCACTCACTGTCACTCGACTGCCAATCACAGATCCAGCTCAACTCTCAGCTCTCTATCTCGGAGCAATGCATACTCACGCACATGACTATACCGTTACAGGGACTCCCGGTGATGCAACTTTCATTTCCAAAAGATCTTCCAGACGTACAACCGGTATCGCCGCGCAGCAGAGACCCGATGAGGAAGAATGAGAAGAGAAAGTTGCAGGGGACAGAAAGAGCAACGGGCTTCTACACGACCGACAGACTCAACAATTCTTCACGTCATCGAGACCGGCTCGTCAGCACGAAGGATGGTTGATGTTAGCGTCCTAGCCTGTCGACTTAGGCCCAGTCCCAGGTGATAGGGATCATACCCTCCGCCTCGGTAGCAATCGCGGTGAAGGCGCCAACGGAGAGATCGATCGAGTTGGCGTTCTCGCACGAGGGGCACTCGTCGGCAACAGCGACGTACACGAACCTGCTCGGGTCGTCGGCACGCGAGATCTTGATCTGCGCTCCGCAGTGGTTTCCTCCAGCATACGTCTGAGTTTGGAGGGCTGCTACCTTACTAGAGTCCTGGTTGTAGTGACCGCAGGCGCCTGCATTGCCGTTTTGGTAAAAGTATGTTGCGTACCCTCCCGTCACGCTCCCGGCGGAGGAAGAAGCGGAGGAAGTGGCAGCAGGCGCAGCGCTGCTGGTAGACGAGGAGGAGGTCGAAGACGAGGCCGAAGAAGAAGCCGAGGTCGAGGTGGCCGACGAGGAAGTCGAGCTGCTCTGGCCGTCATCCGTGGCGGAAGGAGTGGGCGAAGGAGTAGCAGAGCTGGTCGGAGTAGCGGCGACGACCGCAGGGGCAGCGGCCTGCTGCTGCGACTGCTGGGTGGCACTGGTGGACGAGCCGGACGAAGTGTTGCTGTCGTCGCCTTCGTCGCAGTCCTCGTCGTCGGTGCTCTCAGCCTTGGCCGCACCGTCGTCCTCATCGCAGTCCTCGTCGTCCTCGTCGTTGTCGTCTTCATCGTCGTCGCAGTCTTCGCCGTCACTGCCGCTGTTGCCCGAAGAAGAGGAGCCAGTGTTGCCAGACGAAGAAGACGAACCGCTAACGGCGTTGGATTTGCTGCCGGAGCCAGAGCCGGAGGCGGCGCCCGAAGACGAGCCCGTGCTGGCGACAGAGTAAGAGCCAGAGTCCGAGCCGGCGTTCGAGTCCGAGCCCGAGTCGGTGTTGGAAGCCGAGACGGATCCAGAGTCGGAGCCAGAAGTAGAGGTAGCAGAAGCCTCGCCGCTGTTGTCGTCATCCGCACAGTCATCTGCGTTGTCGTCGGACGAGAAAACGGAGGCGGCGCTGACGCTGGCATCAGAGTCATCGGCAGAGTCGGTGGACTGAGCGCTGGCGGTAGACGAGGTGGAGGTAGCGCTCACGCTGTCGGTGCTCGAAGAGACCGAAGAGGTCGAAGTAGGGGTCGCGGACGAGCTGGAGCTGGTGCTAGAGGCGGTGGCCTTGGCGTCATCGGTACCAGACGAGGATGAGGTAGCGGAGCTCGAGCTGGAGCTAGCGGTGCTGCTGGCAGTGCCATGATGAGAGGAGGTGGCCGAGGAAGAACCCGAGGAAGAAGAGCTGCCGGTAGCCTGCGCGCCCGCCTTGTGCTCGCTGGTGCAAGGAGTGCTCGAAGCAGCTGCAGAGGAGGAGCTGGAAGACGAAGAAGTCGAAGTAGGGCTGGAGGAGTGCGAGCTCGAGCTCGAATCGGAAGTCTTGGCTGGAGCAGAGGAGGAAGCGCTGGACGAGGTGGCATGGGACGAAGAAGAAGCAATCGAGCTCGATCCCGAGTCCTTGTCGCTGTTGCTGCCGTCGCTCTGCGAACCGGTATCGGCGTTGGAGCCAGACTTGGAGTCATCGCTGGAGGCGGAGTGCGAGCCCGACTCTGCGCCGGACTGAGCACTGGAGCCCGAGTCGGAGCTGGACTGGCTGGACTGGTCGTTAGAATCGGCGCTGGACTGAGCCGAAGACTCATTGCTGGACTGAGCAGCGGACTGGGAGTCGGACTGAGATTGAGAGGAGGCGCCCGAGCTTGCATTGTCGTTCGACGCGTCGCTCGTGGCAGAGTCGGAGCCAGCGTCGGAGGTGGTGGTGGTAGAAGAAGCACTGTCGGTCGAGGGGGCAGCGACGGACGAGTCACCGGTACGGCGGACCTTGCGTTGCATGCGACGGTGATGAGAGTGGATGTTGAGGTACACGTTGCTGCCAGCAGCGGCGTGTCTCGAGTTGAGCTGGTGAGCGTCGGCAGGCTGAACGCTGCTGACAGAGGCGATGGCAAGAGCCGCGAGGGCCATGCAGACGGTCTTGGCGATGGGAACCATGATGGACGAGGATGCTACAGAAGGAGAGTGGTGATGGGATGCGATCTAGTATGCGATGATGCAGACGAAGCGAGATGGACGTCGACGACTTGTCGAAAGTATCGTGTCAAGCGGGGATGAAAGAAGCGATGGTGATGTCGAACCACGATGAAACAGGGGCTGAGCAAGTGAGAGAGAAAAGGGGTGAAGAGACTTGAGGAAGACGAGAGTATCGAAAGAAGACCAGCAACTTAAGATACAGTGCGTGCTAAGGGGGGAGTCTATGAAGAGGAGGAAAGGCGGGTCGATGAAAGGATGATGGAGGGAGGACAGAAGGTGAGAAAGGAACGGACGAGGATAAGGGTGGCGACAGAGTGAAGGGTCAAGACAAAGAGGAGCCGAACCGTCGAGAGGGAGCTCGAACAGCAGCGTCACGAACAAGCAGACGGAAGGCGAGACTGGGCAGGAAGAAGCTTTCACCATCCCTCGACAGGATTGGGAGTCGCCGTGACTGCATCAGTTGCCACCGCCTGCCTGCACGAAGCACAAGGTCTTGCGTGCCGTGATGCAGCAACGCTACGGAAACGAGCTGCATGATCG
The DNA here is from genome assembly GCA_023212685.1 of Pseudozyma pruni. NCBI lineage: Eukaryota > Fungi > Basidiomycota > Ustilaginomycetes > Ustilaginales > Ustilaginaceae > Pseudozyma > Pseudozyma pruni. Next base: position 218,053 of record JALBYD010000028.1, read on the forward strand.
CGCCGGCACAGCCGCTCTTTGGTCACAGAAGCTTGCTCGCATGCTGTGATCAGGCCATGTACAGCAGTGCATGCTTCGATGCTTGGCCGTGCTGCACTGTATCAAGCAAACGACATCAAGAACGCTTCTACGGCTCGGAAGAAAGGGCAGCTCGGATCGAAGGTGCATTGTGCAACGCTGAGACATGGCGAGCTGTCAAACGAGAGAAAGAAATCGAGGGTCTTGGACGACGACGACGAGGTGAACGCTGGCCGAGTAGGACAACGCGCGCGCGCGCTGCCGTCACCGCCGAGCGACAGGCCCGCTTTTTTCATGGCAAGGCTCGGCATTCTGCTGCACCTCTCTGCAGACCTCGCGGTCGCTTCCTTTGGCGCCCGATGGAAGCTGTGCTGGCTGTTGCTTGCCTCGCTAAGCGACTCCTTTGTACAGCGTGGGAATCGAAGCGCTCGCATCACAGAGGCCTTGCATATTTCGCTTCGTTCTACTGTTGCCGATAAGCTGGTCGACTCATGGTAGAGAGGGCAGCACAACCACCAGCAAAAGAAGGACCTCGGCGACAAAGGTGACAGTGACAGAGTGGCATCTGCAAATCGTGCAGCTGATCCCTGTGCTGTCACACTGTCACAGGCTCGGCGTTGTTCAAAATCGACTCGGACACGCTGAGAAACCGTTGAGTCGGTCTCCTCGCTGCGCCAGCAGAGCACTCAATCATGCATGCACCTGTCTGTCGTCGCGAGGCCAGCACACTCCGGCCCAGCAGGTCGTCGCCGTTGTACCGCACACGAAGCTCGGCATCACAGCCACAAGCAACGTCCGCGTGAAGAGCACACATCTGCTCACGATGTCAGACACCAGATGGCTACGGCTGTGTGAGGGTCGAGGCGAAGATCGCAGTGTGAATGTCGACCGAGCTGCTGCCGTTGTCGCCTCAGCCCCTTACTGTATGTCTTTGACTTGAGTCGAGAGATATTTTCTTCCCGATGCCAGCCATCGGGGTGAGCCGCAGTTTTTCTTTTTCCAAGGGTCCAAGCTCTGCAAATTTCGGCAGAGCGCAGCGAGAGAAAATTTTCAGAAGGCTCAGTTTTTTCGTCGAGGCCCAGCCTGGGTGAAAGGTATATAACCTTGAGAGCGCCGCGCATGCCTCTTGCCTTCTCTCCAAGATCATAGTGAGTACCACTTCGACCCCATACCTTCGCCTCTCCCACCTTTGTCTGCCTAGAGACGCAAGCGACATACTGGCAGAGCTCTCATCGACCACACGATAGCCCTCTCGTCGTCGTCTGCGTCTCTGGCAACATCATCCACCTCTCCTTCTCGCACTGCTGCGCCATGGCACGGTTCCACTGACTCTTTCTCTCATCATCGCCATCTCCTTCCCTCTCCTCGCCTTGCAGCTTTACGGAATCACTTAATAAAGTCGATTTCCGATTCTACATGCTCAATTGCATGTCACCTTACTCAGTCTAGTAGATGAAACCCGAGCGTTTGCCGCCCTTTACGACAGTGAGGCTACATCAAGGGCCTTGTCGCTCCTTTTCACCTCGTGTGATAGGACGATTCTAGCCGCCCGCCGAGGACCTTTGCCCGATCAGCAACATGGCTTGCGACCTTCAGTGGGAGCTTGTTCCTGAGCTTTGAGGGAGGGTTGGCCGCTCGTTTCTGATAGACCTTGCTCTTGCTAGCAGGTATTTGGTTCGACATGCGATTGCACAGCATCTGTAGAGTTGGGACTAATCGTTCTTGACTTGTGCTCGCCGTTGCAATGTCATGCTTTCTCATCATCGATAGATTTGTCTGTGTTATGTCGAGCTGTGGTTATCAGGTCGTGTCTTCGTTGATGCTGACAGATATGATAGGCGGAGGCATCCGTTCAATGCTGTTGATGTGACCTCGCGCTAAAAGACCAAGATGAGGATCGCCTAGACCTGCCCTCTTCACAGACATCAGGCCGCCCAGGTTGATGGAAGCAGTTTGCACTCTCGAGACCTGGATCCATACGTTCAGGATCCTTTCGCTTCTTTCATGCATCTCACGCTAGCCCCTTGCCCTTCAGCTAGTTAGTGGCATGGACGGTCTTTAGAAGCACGTCCAGACAGGCTGACTTACAAATGTTGAACGTTAGCCCGAGTTGACCGTATATCGACCTCAACGTTCTTGCTCCCTGTTGACCGAAGCATCTTTCAGACGACGACCTGGACTTCACGCAGACCCGATCCGGCTTTTTTTTTTTTCTTTTTTTCTTTTTTTCTTTTTTTTTTTTTTCCCCCTTCTTCTCGTCTCACAGTCACGAGCTGCGATTTCTTATACACGCACGCATTTGCAAATGCCTGGCTGCTGCGCGGTGTCTGTTCGAAATTAACACAGCCAAGCGAGCGAGCGAGCGAGCGAGAACCCTTGGCTGGTTGCCAACACACACACGCGAGCCAGGGTTGTGTTGCTGACTTTGTGCGTGTCTCGTGCTTGGCTTCGTTCCTTTCATCCCGAAGCGAAAGCTCGAGAACAACTCGACTTCTCGCTTGGTGCTGACAGACTCCACTCGTTCATTCCACCTCGTCGACCCGTACTCATCTCTCTCTCTCTCTCAGCATCATCTCTGTTACGTTAATCTTTGGACGCAAAGCATCGACACTCTTCGCACAGAGTCAGCATCGCACGATCCCTCGTCTTCGCGTCGCGAGCCAAGATTCACGCAGCATATAGATTTGGATACCTCAAAGACCTCGAACAGTCTGCCCTCGTACCCTCACCGTATACCCTCATTTATCGTCTAGCCACCGCATTCGCAGCAGACTGCTACACTCAATCTACGACCGACCGACCTCACTCTTCGATCCGGAGCCATTGCAGCAGCTTGATTAGACGTTGAGGACCAAAGCCTTGCCGAAGCAGTCACTCTCGACGCCCGTCCAGATAGTCATCGAGAAAGGCAGCATCTGCCGCAAGACTTCCCACCCAGCAAGCGCTCGTTTCACCACGACTTCGCTCAATTAGGCCCCCTCACGATGCTTTCGTCGGGCACAGGCTCGTCCATACGCAAGAAGCGCAACTTCAAGGGGCTTCAGCTCGTCGATTCACCGCTCGCTGGCACAGCAGAAGGCTCTGCTACCACACCTTCTCAAAGCACAGCAGAAGGCTCCCCTGCCTCCAATGCTTCCACGCTCGGCAAGTCCTCAACCCTAAGCTCGGGCGGGTCACTGTCGCGGAGAGGCAACGGTGCTCTGGACCCAGAACCCAACTACCACAACAAACTGACGCAGCAGCTTGCCAGCCTGGAGCTCGGCGTCGAGTACAAGCTCGACCTGAAGAATGAGGACCTCAAGACGCTTTCGGAGCTCGGTGCTGGTAACGGCGGCACCGTCACCAAAGTGCTGCACGAGAAGAGCGGCACGGTGATGGCCAAGAAGGTGGTCTTCATCGATGCCAAGCCCAGCGTACGCAAGCAGATCCTTCGCGAACTGCAGATCCTGCACGAGTGTAACTCCCCCTACATCGTCTCGTTCTACGGAGCTTATCTCAACGAGCCGCACATCTGCATGTGCATGGAGTTCATGGACAAGGACTCGCTCGATGGCATCTACAAGAAGTACGGCCCCATCTCACCCGAGATCTGCGGCAAGATCGCCGTCGTCGTGGCTCATGGCCTCACGTATCTCTACGACGTGCATCGTATCATCCACCGCGACGTCAAGCCCAGCAATATCTTGGTCAACGGCGCCGGTCAGATCAAGATCTGCGACTTTGGCGTCAGCGGCGAGCTGATCAACAGCATTGCAGACACATTTGTCGGAACGAGCACCTACATGTCACCAGAGCGAATCCAGGGCGACCAATACAGTGTCAAATCGGATGTCTGGAGTTTGGGAGTCTCGATCATCGAGTTGGCGCTGGGCCGCTTCCCTTTTGCAGACAACGAGGATGACGACGGCTTCTCCGACGAGGACGACTCGGTCAACGAAGACCTGGCAGGAACGCTTTCGCCCACCAAACCAGCGCCAAAGCTGCCTGTCGCCGACAAGGAGAAGCAGAACCGCAGAAAGTCCAAGCCGGCCGGTGTCAGCCTCGAGGGATCGAGTCACCAGATGTCGATCCTGGATCTCCTGCAGCACATTGTCAACGAACCGCCGCCCAAGCTGCCGGAGGGCAAGTTCCCCAAGCTTATGGAAGAGTTTGTCAACCTGTGCCTGCTCAAAGACCCTGCCAAGCGTCCTACGCCCAAAGACCTGACCAAGCATCAATACGTGATCGAGGCCGAGGCGGCCAAGGTGGATTTGCAGGCCTGGGTGGATTGCATGGAGTAGATCTAGCAATTAACAGCATCTCGTACATCGCATTTCATTCACCAATTCCTATCATCACAAAGAGAGAGTCTGGAGCGTCGTCGAGCAGCTGCAGGTCATGTCCGGCCTGCTGATCCCGCCTCTGAGCGAGCAAGTTGCGGTCCCTTTTTGAGTCGCCGGTCCATCCGAAGCGAGACTGCGCAATCGATAGATCGAATCGATCGGCGTCTCCGAAAGCTTCTCACGGCTGGCCGAGCGTGTGAGTGATAGCCACCGAGGAAGCGGAGTTAAGGAGTTAACTTTGGCTTGAAAATCACACCTTGACCTCCACTGCAGATACGCCGTGCGCGAGGCAAGACAGCCAGGCCGTCGGGTAGCTTATATATATAGGGTCCAGATTAGCTTCCTGACCCTCGGAGTGAGCCGCCCATCCTCACACCACTCTCGCTCCAACACAGACATGGTCGAGCACAGCGTCACCGTTCACGCCGGCCAAGATGGCAACTTCCGGCGTCAGGTGTCGTCGTTCCGCAACACGATCTCCAAGGATGGCCCACACCAGCCCGAAAAGGGCCGATACATCCTCTACTGCGCGCTCATCTGTCCGTGGGCTTGCCGCACGTTGCACACTCGCGCCCTGAAGCAGCTCGAGGACGTCATCGAGGTCGCTATCGTCCACTACGCTTTGACTCCAAACGGATGGTCGTTCGAAGTCACCGACAACGTCGAGACGGGTGATCCCATCTATGGCTTGGAAAATACCAAGCAGCTCTACCTCAAAGCCGATCCCAACTACACGGCGCGATACACGGTTCCCATCCTCTGGGATAAGAAGCTTGGCACCATTGTCAACAACGAGTCGTCCGAGATCATCCGTATCCTGTACACTGCTTTCGACGACTTGTTGCCGGAGAGCAGTCCTGCCAAGGGCAAGACATACTACCCCACGCAGAACGCCGAGGCAATCCGAAAGATTGACGAGCTCAACGAATGGATCTACCGCGACATCAATAACGGCGTCTACAAGACTGGTTTCGCTACCACACAGGAGGTGTACGACAAGGAGGTCGACAACCTCTTCTCAGCGCTGGACCGCTTGGAGACGCTCTTGTCCGATGGGAGAGAGTCCCTCGTGCCCGAGATCGGACTGAGCGATGCCGACATTCGTCTGTATCCGACGCTGGCGAGGTTCGATGCCGCCTACCACACGCTGTTCCGATGCAACGTCAAGATGATCCGTCACGACTATCCGCACATGCATCGATACTTGCAGAGGCTGTATTGGGGCGAGAAGGCGTTCAGGGATTACACCAACTTTAGTCACATCAAGAAGGGATATGCGGGTGTGGGCAAAGGCATCGAGCCGAGAGGACCGGTGCCTCACATCCTGCCATTGGATGCTTGACCGATCCAATTCCAAACAATCCATCGTGACTGGCGTCTGCTTCCACGAGTCGGGTCGTGTGGCCGAGTTGAGCAAATCTGGGCCTAGCGTGCTTTGCAGGCGCAATGATCGAGCCCGCACAGGACCCGACGCGGTGTCAGCAGAAGCCATGGATCCCAGCTAGCGTTATCGCAGACTGGCGCACGTAGTGTCCCACTTGCTTGGGCCTAGCTCGGCAAGACAGACAAGGAGGGCCGTAACGAGGGAGTAGGACAGCGATACCCGGTTGTCAAGGTTTGAGCCTGGATTTTCTCACGACCCTGACTTGGCAAGGGAGATGGTCTGAAGCAGCAGCCAGCTGCACCCTTGAACTTTGTTTCGTTTGAGCAACCTTGCGTTCTCGCTTGGAAGCATTGGCACGTCGGAAGCAGGCGGTTCCGGTGACTGCTCCCTGTTCTGACGCTGGTCGAGAGGCAGACAACGCGGCAATGCCGAGGTAGCAGCACAGCGACCAGCTAATGTGAGTCCAGCGCCGGTTTCAGCGTTGAACAACGATAAAGGGGCTGGCTATCTGGCTCTACGGCGATTTTGTGAGACAAGTCGTGAGTGGCTCGCCTCGACATGATTGAGGTGATGGCATCGTTGATCGTATCTTCGGATCATCCTATCGAAACAGGGACAAGGCTCGCGATGGTCTGCAGGTCGTTGCCCAGCAATCTCATGTCGACTCTCACGAACCCACCCTGGAATTCTATTCTCTCGCTCCTCTCTCTCTTTCTGATTCGCCATCGTGATGATCACATGAAATCGGCCACACGGCTGTGACACTGCGACTCGTGTGAAGCGATGAGACGGATGACACAGTGGGCTTGCAGAGAATCAATCATCGAGATGCCTGACGAGATGTCGGAATCTGACTCAAGAACAGTCTTGACTGACAGTTGCCGTGATCAATGACAGAAGGTTCTGCTTCTGCTCGCTCTGGCTCGGCGTTGTTGTCGCGGCGCGGCGGAACTCGCTCTGCCTCTCGCTCTCCAGCCTAGGGAGGCACCCCTGAATATCCAGCTTTTATTATTAATAAATCGAGCCCACCTCTCCGTCGCTCGCTGTGCTGTGCTGCCCTTTTCGCCCCCGCAACACGACAATTAAAATAAATAAAAAAGGTCCTCAAATTGAAAACGATGCTTGGACGTGGTGTTGCTGCTGCTGTGACTGTTGCTGTTGCTGCTGCTGCCTCCCTTTGGAGAAGCTCTTTTGAGATGTCACATCCAGATCCGACGTGCTATTCATCGGGGAGCGAGAACTTGACCAGCGACCAACACCATCACCATCCCCATCGCATCGCCAACAGCATCGTCTCTCCTCATCTCCACCATCACGTCTTGCTCTCTCTGCATCGTCGCTCTTTCTCGCTTTATCGCTCTGCCGTACAGATCATCGTCCAATACACCTTGGACTGCACCTTCCTTCGTCTGTCTTGCGCGTCTGCAACGAGCTTGGCCGCTGCTACCTCTCGTCTTTGCCTTGCTTTTCCCACACTCGACGCAACCCCAGTCGCACCGCACATTCAGACGTGTCCCTACCATTGTCGCCCCTGCCTTGCATCGCATCGGAAACGCACAGCTCTTTTGTCCTACCCTACGCTCGGTCCTCGTCGGGTGACTTCTGCACCGCCGTTGTTCGACAGCCCTCCGCATCGCCCTGCTTCGTGCTCCGCTCCCTCTCGCATCATGCAGTCCCACGTCGTGTGATCTGCATCTGATCGCGTCCTCCAGCATATCTCGTGATTGTCCGCCACACCAATCGCCGTCACAACACGACAGTGCGACATGGCATCGTCGTCCAGTTCAGCTTACACGGCCCGCAACAGTGCCGCCGCCAACCACCGCACTTCGGCGCAGCAGTCCTTCCTCCCCTCCACCGAATCCGCCAACAGTCTCGAGGCTCCCTTCTCATCGCGCTTCGAACGCGCTGCCGCCTCGTCACAACGTCCAGCCGCCATGTCGGCATGGGCCAACGACGTCCAAACCCACTCCGAGGCGAGCTTCGTCCCATCCTATGCAGACAACCAACACGACTTCGACGCGCAGCCCGAAGAGCACGTCGTCGCGCTCCACGACTTCAACTCCAACAACGCCACCTGTCTCTCCTTCCAGGCCGGCCAAGTCATCAAGGTCTACAACCGCGATCCCTCCGGCTGGTGGGACGGCGAACTAGACGGTCAGCGGGGCTGGTTTCCGAGCAATTATGTCGACCAGGAGGCGGTCTACGTCTCGGATGATGGTCAGAACGACAGCTGTTCGTACGATCACGATGATCACCAACCGCTCCGCGACTCGACTACCAGTCAGACTTCGTCCGATTTCGACCATGCTGCCGGGTATCGCTTCATGGGCGAAGGCAACAGCGCACAGCACGAGCGCTACTTCTCGGCCAACTCGACCCGCTCGCCGACGCCGACATCCACTCCTCTGCTCGATCGCGGCGATGGGGGTGTATTGGATCCCATCCTCCACGCCATCTCGCTGCTACGCAATGCCGTCCGCGCGCATCGTGTAGCGCACTTTCAGCCGTCTACAGCCTGCGTCATCTCTTCGGTGCGTTCGGTCTTGTCTGCAACAGACTGCCTCACACGCGAATCGGCGGTGCTCAAAGCGAATCCGCATCTCGCTCGGGAACGCAAGGCGATTCTCTCCGAGCTGAGCAAGCTCGTAGCGCAGGCACGCACCGCTTCCGCACCCATGGTCGACGAGACACATCGACCGGCAGAGATGGATGCGATGCTGGCGTTGGCTGATCAGGTGCTCGTCAACGTTCGCAACTTCCTCGCGGTCGCTGTCGACTGCGGCGTGCCAGTTCCTGACCGTCGCTCGTCGGTGTACGACGATCTCTATTCCCACCGCAGCACCGCTCCGTCTGCTGCTCGTCCCGAGCTGGAAAAGACGCCGACTCCGGGATACTCGCAGATCCGCGACTCGGGTGCCCGCTCCTCCTATGCCTCGGCTCGTCAGCTTCACTACGATGATCCGTCCGACGTGGCGAGAAGCTACACAGCGACGCGTCGAACCAACTCGCAACGTCGACAGCCCTCGGATGGCTCGATTGATTCTTCCGACAGTGGCGCGCAAGCAATCGCAAAAGCGCGCTCCATGACGCAGCGCCAACTCGATGGCCGCGCTGGCGTCGTGGCGGCCGCCGTCGCCCATCACCTCGGCATGGCACGTTCCCGCTCCGATTCCGATTCCGAGTCGCCCGAATCCGCCTCGGGCCATGATACTGGCTCGCAGCATGGTTCGATCGGATCAGGTGGTGAGGATGAGGGTCCGCCTGATTCCGTCGAGCGCACTGCCTACGAGGTGATGCAGCGCCTCAGTGTCACCAACGACCAGCTCCTCTCGATCATCGCTGCTTTCATCGGCCATGTCCACACCCACACCTCCGAGAGCCATGCTTCAAGCTACGCCTACCTCATCGACATGACACGAGAGGCTGTCGTCGGCGTCCGCAACCTTTTGCTGGTGGTCGAAGCCGTCAACAACAACGCCATCCTCCAGCAAATCCGACCTCGAGAGACCTCGATCCTGTGGGAGACGCGCGAGAACCTCTACGAAGCTACGACGCAGCTGGTCACGGCCGCGCGCGTCGTCACATCGGCGCCTTCCGCTTCCATCACAGCCGGCTCGGTCGCCGAAGCCGAAGACAAGTCGCGCCTCCTGCAGGCTGCGACAAGTGTGTTGCGGACAGGAGGCGAATGCGTAGGAGCTGTGCGACTCTGCATTGACCGGCTCGATCCTTCGTTCACCGTTGCGCTGCCCGAGCCATCCCGCACGCGCAACTCACGAGCCGCTGAGCCCATGCCTGCCTCGATGGGACTGGATCAGGAGCAGCAATCGCGCGGAGATGTCGACGACATTGCCGATGCAGCGGGCCCCAATCGAAACCTTCGCCGCAAGAACACCCTGTCTTTCCTTGGTCGCAAAGCCACGAGCCTGTCGCTGCTCAAGCAAAACTACGAGCGTGACGAGCATCTCAATGGGTTCGACGACATCCAAGAGGACGAGCAGAGCGAAGAAGAGCACAACGACCATCAGCAGCAAGGGCCGAGGTCCCACCGTGCTGCATCCGACAGATCCTCGTCTCTATACGCCGACCGTAACGCGCAATATGCTTTGTCTCGCAACGACGCCCCCCGACCCGGTCAGCCAAAGAGCGCTTCCTTGATCAGTAGCAGCGGCTCTGGCATCGCTTCGTCGGTGGACCACCTCTCCCAAGATGCAGCGAGGACGCCGCGGTCCACGAGCCAGTCGATCCGTTCAGAGGCGACAGGAGAAACGTCGGCTCGTCCGTCGATCGAGCAGCAGACAGCCCCGGCGATCCCGGACGCACACGCCACTGCGCAAACGGCAGCCAAACAGCTGGCCGGAGGCGTCGTGGAGCGCCAGTCCATGTACAGGGAACAGAGGGCCCCTCCCGTTTCCGTCGAGTCACGCTACATGGCGCCTGACTACGATCCCTCGGATGTGGTGTGCAACTCGGAAGGCCAGATCACGGGCGCAACCCTCCAAGCACTCGTCGAGAAGATGACGCCGCATGCCGCCATGACCGAAGCCGCGTTCTCAAACGCCTTCTTCCTGTGTTTCAGGATGTTCACTTCTCCCCAGGAACTGCTCGAAGTGCTCGTGGCCCGCTTCGAGATGAAGCCTCCCGCCGATCTGCCCATGAGCGAGGCGGACATTGACCGATGGAACGACAAGAAGCTGGTGCCTGTCCGACTTCGCGTGCTCAATCTGCTCAAAAGCTGGCTCGAGAACCACTGGAATCCCTCGACGGATCGTGTCATTCTGCAGCAGCTCATCCCTTTGGCGGAGCGATGGTCGAGCACGGGCGCCATCGCCGGACCCGCCCATCGTCTTGCCGACCTGGCTCGCAAGCGTATGGACGGTGCTACTCAGAAGACGACGGTCTTGGTGGGCAACAGCCGTGGTCCGGGCAGTCTGCAGCGCGTCATCTCATCGGAACGCATGAAGGGGGGTCTAGGCCTCGCCATGACGGATGCTTCGCAGATGTACGCGCCATCGGCATTCTCGAGAGGAGGCGCGTTGCCACCGACATCGGTGGTGTCCAAGACGCTGCTTTCCCACCTTCGCAACGAGCAGTTTGACCGAATCAACATCCTCGATCTTGATCCTCTCGAGCTGGCACGCCAGCTGACGATCCTTGACAGCAAGCTGTACTGTGCGATCCAGCCCGAGGAGCTGCTGGGCTCGAGGTACACCAAGGAGACCAAGGCGGCCGGCGTCAGCCAAGATGTGCACGTCAAGAGCATGTCGTCCATGTCGACGCGAATCACGGGCTGGATCAGCGAGTGCATCTTGGGTGAAGCGGATGCGCGGAAGCGGACGCAGTTGCTCAAGTTCTTTATCAAGCTGGGCGATCGATGCGAGCAGCTCAACAACTTCCACACGCTCATGGCGATCCAGTGTGCGCTCAACTCGTCGACGATCGCGCGACTCAAGAAGACGTGGGACGGATTGTCGACCAAGTACCGCGCCATGATGGATCGCCAACGGGGTGCTGTCGAGCACACACGAAACTACGCCAGCTACCGTGAGCGTCTTCGCAACACGACACCGCCTGCGATTCCGTTCCTGGGACTCTTCTTGACCGACCTGACCTTCTGTCACGAGGGCAATGCGGCGACGCGACCGTGTCCGTCGAATCCGGAGAAGAGATTGCTCAACTTTGACAAGTACGTCAAGATCAGCCGCATCATGGGTGAAGTACAACGCTTCCAGGTGCCGTACAACTTGGTGGAAGTGCCCGAGATGCAGAACTTCCTCAAGGGGGCTCTCGACGATGTGCAGGGAGCGCAGGGAGGGCGAGGCGCGGACGATCTGTATCGGCGCAGCCTGTTGCTCGAGCCGCGAGCTGGCAGCAAGGGTAGCACGACTGGTTCGGCGAGTGCAACGGGTACAGCGTCGTCGACAGGAAGTTTGGCGATGCGACAGAGCAGCAATGGCGCCGACACCGGTAAAAGCGGTGGTCTGGACATCTTCAATTGGCGTACGGACAAGGCGTGATGCTGAGCCTAGAAAGATCTCAACGAGAAGGTTGCTTGTTCAATATCAACTCATCGATCCGCGTCAGTCACACTTTGTCGTCGTCTTGCCTGCTGCCCGTGAAGGATTGGTGCGTCTCAGTGAGCGCGCTGAATCTACCAGCGCACACTGCTGCTCTGAGCCAGTTGTGCCAAGGGGAAGACCGGGAAGCCCCATGTCGGTCAATTCCAGGCGGAGCTAGCGGAACAGCTTAAGTTGATCCACAAGTGGGAACGAGCGGGAGTAGAAGGACGTCGTCGGCCAACCCGAGATGCAAAGCAACGAACTCTTGCCGCCACTGCCGGAAGGACAGCGCGACGGAAAGATCCGCTCGTCGATTTGGAGTCACCACAATGAAGCACCATCCTGATGCCGTCAACATGACCAAACAGGACTAAGCTATTACAGCCTTGGAGCTCTCCGTCGGCGCTTTCTGACTGGCACCAAAGATGAACCAGATCTTGAAAGTGAGGTAGCTTCGTGAAGTTGCGCCTTCACCACCGAGGCTGCGATGGACCTCGACAAGGGCAACATCGGTCAATTTGCGCTGTGAGCCGGACGGAGGGAAAAAAGGGTTCTTTCTTCCTTGGCTGGCTCGTCCGTTGGTTGAATACAAAGTATTGACGTTGAACAAATTCGAATCTGGTCGTCCAATTGGAAGGATGATTTGAATTCGACGATCGTGGTGTTTGTTGCGCTTTTCCAGTCCGAATATCTCCACCTGCGTCACGGTGTGTGCCTGGAGCGGATCATCCCGTCACCAAGCTTGACAAGGAAATTCTTCTCCATAACGCACACAGCCAGCGAGCTAGGAACTTTGCGCCCTCTCTCTGCTCTTGTGTCTGTGTGTGGACCGTGACCGCAGCGTGGAGTTCGCTAGTCATCCGTGGTGTCCAACTTTCTTTTCTCCACACTTCCTTCTTCTCCATCCTCCTCTCACCAACAATCTTGCGAGTCGACTTCCATCGCATTCAGCAAGCACATCTTTCGACTCGAGCACACGAGGGCACACACGCTCACTTTTCATCTGGAACGAGGACGACATCCTTCGAAGGCGGTCTTCTTCTTCTGCAATGCTCGCTCGAACCTTTGCTCAGTCTGGCGCTCGCGCTGCCAGGAGCCTCGCGCTCCGAAGCGGCTCGGTTCGCATGGTCACCCCGGCCGTCGCTCGACGAACGCTGCTCACTTCGGCTGCTCAGAGGTCGTTCGCTCTTGGTGCTCAAACCACGCTGTCTGCTCAAAGGTAAGCGATTGCAACATGCACCACACTGGTCTGGTCGGTGACGGAATGCATCCGACGCGTTACTGACTCCTGCTATTCTTTCTTCCTCTTCGCCTGTTCCAACTGGGCAACGATCATGCCTTCGAATCTCCACCTGCTATTCGCTCGCTGGCCCTTTTCTCTCACAGGAACTTCTCGTCCTCTTCGAGCCGCAAGGAGATCGTCAAGGTGCCCCAGATGGCCGAATCCATCACCGAGGGTACCTTGAAACAGTGGAACAAGAAGGTCGGCGACTTTGTCAAGGCCGACGAGGAAGTCGCTACCATCGAGACCGACAAGGTAAGCTTCATCGCGACGTAGCCCGCCCTTGGCGCTGCAGAATCGTCTCACCTGCGCTGCTGACTCCAATGATCACCGATCTGACACTTGTTCCTTATTCATTGCTTCATCTCTGCAGATCGACGTCTCGGTCAACGCTCCTCAGTCCGGTACCATTGTAGAGGTCTTCGCCAACGAGGAGGACACGGTCGAGGTGGGCAAGGACCTGTTCAAGCTCGAGCCCGGTGAGGCTCCTGCCGAGGGCGCCAGCTCTGGCGGCGAAAAGAAGGAAGAGAAGAAGGAAGAAAAGAAGGAGGAAAAGAAGGACGAAAAGAAGGACGACAAGCCCAAGCAGGAAGAGTCCAAGCAGTCCAAGCAGCCCGAGAAGAAGACCGACGACAAGAAGCCTGCTCCCTCGGCTGAGCCTTCTTCGCGTCCCTCGCCGCCTTCCAAGTCGTCTTCCTCGTCTTCGTCTTCATCGCCCTCCAAATCCTCGTCCTCGTCCTCGTCGTCTTCGTCGTCGTCGTCGTCTTCTGCATCAAAACCTGCCGCTGGCAGCCGAGAGGAGAACCGCGTCAAGATGTCGCGCATGCGTCTGAGGATCGCCGAGCGCTTGAAGCAGTCGCAGAACACGGCCGCCTCGCTCACCACGTTCAACGAGATCGACATGTCGAACCTCATGGCCTTCCGTGCGCGACACAAGGACCGCATCCTCAAGGAGAAGGGCGTCAAGCTTGGCTTCATGTCGGCCTTCGCCAAGGCTTCGGCTATGGCGCTCAAGGATGTTCCCGCTGCCAACGCCAGCATCGAGGGTGCCGGTCTTGGTGACACGATCGTCTACCGCGACTTTGTGGACCTCTCGGTGGCCGTCTCGACCGACAAGGGCCTGGTGACACCCGTTGTCCGCAACTTGGAGGGCATGTCGCTGATCGAGATTGAGCAGGCCATCGCCGATCTCGGCAAGAAGGCGCGCGACAACAAGCTGACGCTCGAGGACATGAGCGGTGGTACGTTCACCATCAGCAACGGTGGTGTCTTTGGCTCGCTCTTCGGTACGCCCATCCTCAACCTGCCTGGCTCGGCCATCCTGGGTATGCATGCGGTCAAGGACAAGGCGTGGGTGGTCAACGGCAAGGTGGAGATCCGACCGATCATGGTGGTGGCTCTGACGTACGACCACCGATTGCTGGATGGCCGTGAGGCGGTGACGTTCCTGGTCAAGCTCAAGCAGTACATTGAGGACATGCCCAGCATGCTTCTCTAGTGGTTTCGCTTTTGCGATCTGCTATCGGCAAGAAGCGACATCATCTGCTCAGAAGTGTACTCTTCTTCACTCGTTCATACAAATACTAGTTTCTCGTGTTTCAGCCCGCTCGTACAACATGCGTGCGACTCGTGCGACACATTGTTCGTTCAACGAGCTATGGAGAGGCATCGTGACGCAAGCCGAGAAGCCGGACGGGCGTAGACGGATGCGTTCCTTGAAAAGCAGGGCGTAAAAGAGGCGCTTAGTTGTAGGACTGGGCGGCTAGCGTATGCGATTATGCGAGATTCAGTGTCTTGCGGAGTCTCTATGGTCGATCACCGATGGGTGCCTACGATGAAGCCCTGTCTTTCTTCCTTGACACGGTCGTCTGGACAGGAACAGATGGAAGCGGACGATGCCATGTGAGCTGACCCTTGTGATGAATTGCCTTTTTTAAAATAAGACTGCTGCTCCGTCAGGCTGAGTTACAACGCCCTCGAAATCTTTAGAAAACCGCGACGGATGCGGGCCCTTTTTCTCTCACTGCCGGTGGACTGCCTTTCACAATTTCGAATTCAATATCCGCAAACCACCCTGTCTCACTTTCCGGCTGATCAACCCGACGAATAGGGCCCATCGCGAGGGATGGTTGTGACAACCTGGTCGCAGCTACAGTTCAGAATGGGAACGAGGTATCACCCTCAACAAGAGCAGCGGAACGAGGAGAGTGACATGCTCTCGTCGAGGATGGAAGATTTTTTGCTTTGCCTGGTGGAAAAAGAGGATATTCAGACAGACCTTTCACATCCATTCATCGTTCGCCTTTTTGCCTGTCCACAAATTTTTGATCTTTGCTGCTGTGAGACCAGAATCTAGCACCGTCACAGGGTCGAAATAAGAGACTACGATAGGACAGCATCACACGAGGTTGAATGGAGATCAGCTGTGAACTTGGCGGTGGTTGAACTGTAAACTCCTTTTTCTAGACCTTTGAGACAAGAATTGGGCGTTTATTTTTCAGGCACAGCAGAGTGCGAAGCGAGCTCTCTCTTTTTGTAAAGACGAGCCACAGTCTGGGCTCAGCGCGCCTGACTGTTCAGCTGTTGACGCGCTGTTTGACTTTAGCCTTTTCTTGCTGTGCTGTGAAGGATGCCCTGCAATCACAGTGACAGCAAGCGAGGCGCCTTTTTTCTCCACTTTCGAGTGACCACGACGAGAGATGATGTGCATGCGTTTCTCTCACACGCAGTCACACTGGGCGGTGCTGCTGATCGCCAAGACTGAAGGGTTGAACCTCGATTGGACCCTAACTTGCTGCCCCTGAGAATGACCGGCTGATCGTCCGGGCTGGGCTGAGACCCTCGTCCATCTCGCCTCTCAATCCGTTGCTGCTCACGACAGTCTTTTCACTTCCAACGGCGTTTGCTGGCTTCTACACACCATCTCAACTCTATCCGGCCATCATCCTTTGCCCTTTCGACTCCGACAGCTCAGCCTCTCATCTCGCTTACTACCTTCTTGGGCTCTCGCTGTTTCCCTTTCATGCTCCGATAGCCGCCATCGTCCTCGTCCTCGTCGTAGCGCTGCCTCTCATACCAGAGCCCGCTCTCTCCGCTCGCATAGCCGCCTCAAAGCGCCGAGCTCATTGACTCCGCTTGCAGCATTCCATCCGCCAACGCCGACCGCCTCGGCGACGCTTTGAGGTTTGCTCCGTCTAATGCCAATGCATCGCCTAGCTATGTCCTGAAACCAGCAACGCCACGAATCCCAATCAACTCGTGAGCCGGATCCACGCTCATCATGCACTTCGCAGATCTGCTCAGGCGATCCTCGGTACGCGAGAGATTGGATGCTAAGACAGGTCCATACCATGGACAATCGTCTGTGGCTTCGTCGTCTCAGCCCTCCTCAAGACCTTTCCATCGCCCACCTCGCTCACCACGTCGTACGCGATCTACTGCCGACTCGGACGACTCTCTACTATTCCCTACCGGCCAGCCACAGACAGGCTTGAGCAGCAATCGAGCTTCTCGCTACTCAACTACAGACAACCACAGCGTCGGCGAGGCACCGTCACATCCCCAGAGCTCGATCGCTCCTTCCTCAAAAGCGATCTCAGCTGTCATCTCTCGTGCGCCTTCCCTCTCCTCTCTTCGTAGATCGTTCAAGGTCATTGCTCCTTCTTCCATCACCACATCCTCATCTCCCCACCACGACACACGATCCGGTCGCATCGTCTCCTCTGCTATCGTCTCTCCTCGTCCAACATCTATACCCGTCGCTGCTCCGTCATCATCGTCGTCGACATCACCGGCGCTGCATCAAACACGATACCAATTGACTGACAACGTCGCTCAGGAAGCGCCGTCGTCAACCCCGCTGTACTCGACCACACTCTTGAGGAGGAAAAGTACAAAGACCACATCCGTCTTTCCGCCCGCCTCATCCTCGACAGGGACTAGCAGCACGCTTCGAGACAGGTCCAATTTCGGCAACAGCATCTTTCGAAGACCAAGTCTCGGTCGAGGTACTGGCTCAGTTGACTCGTCGACGTTGTCTGGCAAGAAAGCCTCTGCGCAGAACCTCGCTTCCATCCAGCCTCCCTCGCCAAAAGAGACGCCAATCAAGATGGCCGCTTCTACAACAGCGTCTTCCACAGCTGCCCCTGCTGCGCCTGCGTCCATCACATCAACTGCAATGCCAGCTTCCAACTCCACAAGCTCATCCGGAGGTCGATTGTCACGATTCTTCGGCCGCAGAAAGTCCTTCTCAGGTCCCATCAATGGGACCATCAAACCCGATCTTGTGGCCAATCCAATGCCGGTACTCCCTGCCAGCACGAAGTCGCCTCCCCTGGCTGTCATTTCTGCTGATCGCAAAGGGGCAGCAGAGACAGTCAAGCCTGCCGTCCAGAGCACTGCCCACGAAGCGACATCCAAGCCAACCGCAGCGAGTGTTGGCAGCACGCTCTCGGCTTTTGCTTTCCCCTCAGTATCCGACAACTCGTCTCAGCAAGATCTTGCTGTCAGACGACCTTTGAACCAAAGACAGACAAAACACTCGAATCCCCGCTCCGTGCCTGTAGCCTCGCTGCCCATCTCGAGCCCGATCCCGCTTTCAGCTTCACAAGCTCCCGCCAAGGACGATGCAGCAACGCTCACTTCGCAACGCCGGCCCAGTCATCCAGTTCGCAGGCTCAGCCAAAGCTTTAGCGAGAGAAGGAGGAGCAAGAGCTTCTCCATGATTGGATCCCTCTTTGGGTTCAATTCGCAGACAGACGCTGCCTCATCTGCACCGCCGCTTCCCGAAGCCGCTGCATCACTCAGTCAACTATACCCAGCAGCGGACCGACGCCCGAGCGAAACCAAAGAATCGACGAGCTTGACCCATTCCCGCCGGCCTTCGCTCGCGGCTCGTCTCGGAATGGGACGCGAGACCGAGCGACGACCAAGCACGCCCGAGATCGAAAGCTGGAGGCAGATCTCCGACGGGTCCGCCGTCGACGATGACGCCGAAGCCGACATGACTCGCATGTCGCGAGCCAGCATCGACAACCTCATCCGTCCCAGAGCATCAGAAACGCCTGCTAGGATCACCCGATCCAGAAGCACTGTCAGGCGCAAGCCTGCGCCCGAGGTCAAGCAAGAAGAGATCGACAGCAGCTCTAGCACGCCCGTATACGGCAAGGTCTACTGCACTCTCGACGTCGATCTGCTCAGTGGTTCGCCGCGAGGCGGTAGTCCCGCTTCGTCGTACCGCGCTCTTGCCGCCACACAGTCTGGATCGGACGTCGAGCCCGAAACGGATCAGGAGATCCTCGCGGACGCCGGCTCAGCCGCGCCGCCCCAGAAGACGCAAATTGTGCGGACACAGAGCGATCCAGGACACACTGTCGGTCTTGGCCTCCTTGGTGCTCCCATCGCAGCTCTGGGCCGCGAGATTGCGACGATGCCAGGGATCGACGTTCATGCGAGCACACCGCCTCAAAGCGCCTCACCGAAAGCCGTGACAAACGAGATGCAGTCTGCTGAGCAAAAGCTTGCGACTGCCTCATCGCCTCCCGTTGGTCTCGTGCGTCTCTCTCCTAGCATGCACAGCATGACTGCGTCCAGTGAGCGTCCTTGGTCTCTGATCAGTGCCAGCGAGACCGACACACCTGTTCTCAAGCTGCGTAAGCTGGTGGTCAATACTCATGCCTCCGACAACGGTCGCGAGAAGGACCGCAGCGAAGATGGTCTGTTCTTCCGTCCCATCGCCGGTAGCACCAATGTAGACGCCAGCGAGAAGACCGAGGTCATGTCCGAGGCCGGCTCCGAGCAGCTCGAATCGAGCTCGCAGACGACCACGCAATCCGACACCAAGCACGAGATGGCTTCGATCCATTCCAGCGGCTCGAGCACCGTCCGTGCTGTTCGTACTTTGACAGCACAGCCCAGCTCGTCTGGCTTGTCTGCTGCTTCGGGCGCTCTTTCGGATGCCTCCCAAGCAAGCGCGATTCGCGTGCGCCAAGTGCCTGCAAGTCTCAGCCAGGTCTTCGAACAGCCCGGTGCACCCAGTGACCGCGATGCCGATTCGATCGGACCGCTTCCCTCGCGCAGTCTCCAGCATCGTCTCGAAGGATCGACCGGGTCCACCTTCAGCCAGATGACCCTCCAACAGGCCCGTCGGGCGAGCACAGCGTCTCGGGCGACGGCACGAAGCAGCGGTCGTTGGAGCGACAGTCGCTTCTCTGAGGATGCCTTGAGCGCTTTGGAGGCAGAAGTTGGCCAGGCCAGACGAGCCGAGGTGGTTGCGCTCGGCAGAGGTCGAGTCAAGGACTGGGTTGGTGGCGCAGGCGCTCAGCGAGTGCTTCCAACTGCGGATGCTCCTACTCTTTCTCGCAGCAACACCATGCCCAAGAAGGTCCAACAGGCAACAGCTCAGAGCTCCGCATCCCAGGTCGATGGCAGGGAAGCACAACGACAGCAAAGACTCACTGACCAGCTCAGCCGCCGATTGCAGCAGCTCTCGGACGCGCAGGACGCGGACGATGCTGTATCTGGTCAAACCCTCGCTGACGACGGTGGTGGTGACATTGCGATCGAGGACGCGAGGGCTGCCGGCACGGTCAACCTTCAAGACATCCCTACCTCCATGGCCTTGGACGGCATGAGTGACGTTGCTTCAAGAACGACCCGTTCTCTGTCGACGCGCTCTGCCAGGCTCTCAGCCTTCCACGATCGCAAGCCGATGACAGTCCGAGAGCAGCCGGCCTCGCGATCCACCGCGTCTGCTGCGGCGCCCTCCATGCAGGTGGCGGAAGAGGCCATCCGACTCGGTCATGCCCCTTCGAAGCGTGTCCGTCGCAACGTGAACGACACGAGAAGCACTGGCGAGGCGGTCGTGGTGAAGCGCAAACCCGTCAGCTCTGCTCAGCGAAACGCCGGCGATGTCCTCGCACCGCCTAGCTCGGTTGCCGCACCGCTGTCTTTCGAGCAGGCGGCCAGCGCCACTGATCCAATGCAGGCGTCGATGTCGCCTTCTCGGTCCTTCGCTCCGCTACTGAGCGCTATGAACTTGACAGCCCACGTCGATGGCGCTCGCCCATCTCCATCTGAGCCTGCGGCCCCAGCCCAAGGGGCAGCCGTCAAAGATGCAAAGAAGGCTCAGGATAGCGAGACCACTTCCAAGCAGCGCTCCTACGCTACGTCCGAGGAAGCAGCCCGAGCCAAGCAACACGAGCTCCTGTCGCGCGAGAAACGACTTGCGGAGAAGGAGTCCCGACGTCAAGCTCAGATGCAGGACAAGTATGCCAAGAAGAAGCAGAGCGACCCGCTGCTCGCTGCCCGATTGGCGCTGGCCGGACTTCAGCCTACCGAGGCCGTGCCTCAGCTCAAGACGACAGAGGCGATCAAGGCAGCATGCGTCCCAGCTTCTCCTTCGACAACATCGCTGTTGGACGCAAGGGTGCTACGTCCAGCCGTTCCGGAGCGACGCGCGTCTTCAAAGTCTCGAGCTCGACTTACCGTTGCTGCTGAGCCGATGACGCGCACCAACTCGAACGCCGGCAGCGTGGCTTCGTTCCACACGGCGCAGGACGCAACTGTTGACGTGGGTCGCTCGCCACTTTCGGCCGCGACTCCGCCGAGCAACTTGGTCAGTAGCAGCAGTCAAGTTCGACCCGATACCTCTGGCAGCGTCGTCGGCTCGTCGCCACCTGCGGACTTTAACTTCCCTGCACCGCCGCAACGGATGAAGGAGCAGCTGTCTGACGACGGCACGGTGCTTGGGCGCGCGCGACTGCAGGACTCGCCGGCGCAGCAAGAGTGGCAGGAACGTCGACACTATCTGCCGGGCGCCTCTTCGGGTGTCAGCACGCCTCTGCGCGATTCGTCGCTGCGACACCGCCCGACCAACTTGTCGAGGTCCAGCTCGCGGGTCTCTGGCCTGTTTCCCAACGACGACGAGAACCAGCAACAGAATATCACTGCGTCTGCGACGATGCCTGAGCTGGGCTTGGAGTCGTCGCTGGACCCGGTCAAGCAGCCGATGGCGCTGCGAAGATCGCGCTCGACCGAGTTCAGCAGTCGTGATCTGCGCAAGTTGGCACGCGAGCAGATGCTGCACGAGGCGAGCATGCGTCCAAGTCCCAAGAGCGCTGCACAACGACTGCCACGAGGATTGGGCATCGAGCTGGCCGACGATTTGGATCCGGCGAAGCGATACTCGAATGCGAGTGGAACAGCTACGCCCTCGACAATGGTTGGTGCGCCCTTGCAACCCATCGCAGCCTAGACTTTCTTCGTTGGACGGATTCATATGTACTTTCATTGGAGTTGCATTCATACCCCTTTCTGCCTGAATCGATGATGAGAGACAATGTGCTTTGACGCGATCCTGTGAGATAAGGAAGGCACGAAGGCGAGGCTCGCGTTGTCAGGAGCTGGGAAAGTGTAAGCCTTAGTGGCTTTGCACTTGCCCTTGCATTTTAGTGCATACCGGCGGCGGTCACTGCTGCTGTGCGTCGCTCCTATCTCATCCAACTGGCAACTGGCTATTCACCATTCTTCTTTGAACGTGTGATACCGAGTTCGGGCAGAATAGAGCAGGCTAGATTGAGCGGGTGTCATCCGAACAACGAAAGGCCTTGCTGAATGGAAGCGACCCGATCTGGACACACGAGCGAGTCGGCTCAAAGCGACACGAGACGTCGAGCCACGACTTCGCGCGTCCATCACACTTGACGTGTAGCAGAGTGAAATGGAAATGGCTTCTTTTTTCCCACGCCGGACAGCTGGACGTCGATTTAAAATTTCAAATCAGGCAGTGCAGCAATTTGAATTTGAAAAGGGGGCCTTGTAAAATAAAATTGACAGGCTACCATTGCATGAAGGGATGCAGGTGACTGAAAAAGTGCCTGCCCCCTCGAATCGAGTGTTGGACTCAACCGAACTTGCGAGACAAGCTAGGGTTCTCACTCCTACCTTTCCGTACGTGCAATACAATATTCGGAAGACCTCCGAATCCGTTCTCAAGCGGAGGGCAGGAAAGCGGATTGTCGATTCGTTAAGCAGCAAGAGAAAGGCCTGGAGCAGGAATGGTACAGGGCTGCGAGTCTGCTGCGAGTCTGCTGCTCCTTGCTGCACGTTTCATGCTCAGCCAGCCGGGCGTGTCGAGGCAAAAATGAGGAGCGCGTGTGCGTGTCTGTCTGTTAGCGCATTCCTCACTCAGCCCTTTCTTTGTCTCTGTCCGTGTCTCTGTCCTCGCTTCCTTCTTCTCGTTCTTGTCCGCACTCCATCGTCATCCATCCCCCCCCCCCCCCCCCCCCCCCCCCCCCCTTCCCCCCCCCCCACCCCCCCCCCCCCCCCCCCCCCCTTCTCTCCCCCCCCCTTCTGCTTTCCTCT